>FIZR01003709.1:0-12311 GCA_900060175.1 Ferrisia virgata
GTAATTATTTATTATCAATGTTTGGTCAAGGAACAAGAAAAACAAGGACCTAGTACTTGAAACGTAAGGCATAATTATGCTAAGAAATTATGCTAGATTTTTTTAATGCTAAGAGTAAAATGTTTATGCTAAATGAACTTCAAATTATGCCAGATTTGGCATAATTATGCTAAATTGGCAACACTAATAATGAGACAATTGCCAAATTTTACGGAGAGGAATCGGTGAACTGTTGCTCTATGAAGTGCAATAGAATCTGTGATAAGAATTTGATAATTTCTCATCGGTGCGTACAATGAAAATTACTGCGCTACATTTATGGCCAAGTACAAGTTTTCAGTTCGTAATGTGTACGTATTATTTAAATTTATTACAGACGTGCATTTCAAGAACTACAAAAAGGCGAACAAGATTTGATTGTATTATCTAAAATTCAATCATTGAGGAAAGACTAAAACGATATATAATCATTATTTCCGATATAAAGATCACTGTTCATTTCTATAATGTTTTCGTTATAAAAATCTCAATTTTTTTGTACTGAAGCTATGTAACTTAGTTCATAATTCATTATTGATGTCTGTTGCCTCTCTTTCCGCGTCGTTTTATCATTTTTTACCAGAAAAATCATTAAAATCAATGTCAGTTTTGTTATCAAAATCTCGGTGTTCCGGTGAGCTCCGATGTCAACGAAATCGTACTGGAAGACCTCACTTCGAAGCAATATTTATGGTACTTAGCGATATCTTATGGTCATGGGGAAAGGCTTAAATGAAAGAGGAAGTGACCTAGTACATTAATCCGAAAAAAAAAAGAAAAATCGATTTTGTGCACGACCGGTGGCTTTTGTCCTGCTGGGTCACATTTTTTTTCAAAATATTACAAAAAAATTTGAAGTAACAAGCCAATATTATGCATCAAGAGTATAGCCCTGAGTTTGCTCTTTCGAAAAGGTTCTTTCCTTCAGGTCCCTATCACTCTTATTTTTCAAGTTATAAAGTATTAAAACCAAAAAGAATACAATAAAATCATTTGAAATTTATCGCATGTCTTTTTTTGAGTTCTTTATTGGATCTTTTTGTGATCGCAAAGCTGATGCATGAGTATGAAAATATTTTGTTCTTTTGTTTTTGTAAATTTTAAGCGAACGAGTGTACGAAAACGTAGATATAAGATTTACAAAAAATAAATAAATAAATAAATAAAATCAAAATCACATTTTACATTATATTCAAGTCATCTGATTTTAATTTCAAATCAATTTTTTACTAAAACGATGACGTCAAAAATTTTGAGCCTCTATTGCGGTAAGCTTAACGACCTCCAATTGTACCTGCCGACCTTCCAAACCCGAAAAGAGATATCATAGAACAAAAGTTGAAATTTTGAGTAAAATTAAAGGTGTTTGAAGTTGACTCGTAAACAGCAGATCTTGAGCTAGAACCAATTTCATGATTTTGAGTTGAAATGTGGAGGAAAATAAAAGAAAGTTGACCCGTCAACAGTGGACCTCAGCCCTGAATTGATTTTATGGTTTTGAGTTGAAATGCTAAGGAAAATTCGTTGACGTTGACCCTGGTTGATTTTGTGATTTGAAGTTGAAATGCTGAGGAAAATCAGAGATGTTTAAAGTAGGCCTATCAACAGTTTACTTTGACCCTGAATTGATTTTATTGACACAGATATGTCTTAAGATTGGGAGTCATTTTGTGAAAGTATAATGTTTTCAATGTGATGTATGATTATGAATGAATTTTACACTTGATGCTAAAATATCAAAGTTAAATAAATTTGAAAAAAATTAAAAAAATTAAAATACTAAACGTCTTTCTATTTTAATAAAGGAATATAGAAATAGAAAAAAATTAAAGACGATTATGAATGACGTTTGCACTTATTGACGAGTCAACTTTAAAACATCTATAACTTTCCACTATATTTCAACCTAAAATCATAAAATCAATCCAGAGTCAAGGTCAACCATTGACGGATCAACATTAAACATCTGCAATTTTCCACAAAATTTCAACTTGAAATCATAAAATTAATCAAGGTCAAGGTTACCTAATTTTCCTCGAAATTTCATCTTAAAATCATACTAATTTTCTTCAACTTGACCATGGACTGATTTTATGATTTCAAGACGATATGTCGAGGTCGCGCACTCTTCATTGAATGGATTCGATGTAAATACAGAACTTGGTGGAATTTTTTACTAACAAAATTATTATGGACATGTAAAATTCATTAATAAAATTAATTTAGGTACAACAACAAACTTTTTTTTGCAGTCTCTCTCTTGTAAAATATTGATGATGGTGCTGGAACACCAGAAAGTGGTGGACTAATTTTTGAAAATGACAATTAAAACTTGGAAAAAAAGGTGAAATAGTTGACATGGATGGCGATATGTGCTACGATTTTCAGGAACCTGTATTGTTGGATTACACAAACGAAAATAAACGCAAAATCTCCGTTGCCATCTAAATCAAATAAAAAAGTCAAGAATAAAAAAGATCTTCAAGTCGCGATGCTCTCGGGGTCAGTTTATCCTGCTGTTCGCGTCTTTAATTCGTCGTAGAGGTTTTGTATAGATCATGTCGATATTTTAGAATAATACACTTTTACGTTTTTGCATTTCCTGCCACCAAAATAAACTGCCATGGTTTGGAATATAAATGGAGTCCATTTAGACGTGAATGGTTGAGACCCCCCAGAACGTAAACCCTGCAAATTTCTGTGACCTGTGAAAGAAGTTTCAAGGCGTTAGCTCAATTATGGCGACCTGTAAAGGTGAGCAATACATTGAAAACGTTGAAAAAATGTTTTTTTTCAACTTGTAATGGGATGGGTTGAGGTTGATGAGTCGAGACCGTTAAAAGGCACACTCCGAGCACCACCGAGCACCACCGTCAACTACCTATCGAGTTTCAACCCTTCAAGTGAATTAGTATGACCTGTATACAGACGAGCAATCGTCAAAATTCCCTCCAAATTGTACGAAGAAGTTGAAATTCCTAGATGTGCCTTCTGGGGGATCTCGACTTTTTAGCCTCACTGAGCTCTCTCTATCTTAAATAGCATAATATCTCACGAAAATCAGGCTGGAGATTTTCAGCCTGATTTTCAATGTTACATTGTAATAGAAAACCAGGCTATTGCAGTCTATCGGTCAACGGTAGTTGGTGGGAGAGGGGGATTCCAACAATGTATCCGTTTTGGGGTCCTAGAAGACCATTCAGACAATTTTTGGCCATGTCAGATATTAATTTTTATTTCATTTTTTTCCTCCGAAGGCTAAAATCATTTACTCTGCTGGATACCGACCAATATTGCTCCAATTCCGTCAATCGGCTCAGTTTGGCGGCAGATTAAATATATCTGATTGGGGATGACCGCTGGTCAAAATTCACTTTTGCCTTATTATGGGGGAGGGGGTGCTGAAGGACCAAAACGACGAAAATTGTTCTTTTTTATGTCATCGATGAAGAACTTGAAGTTGTATAACTTATCCAAAAATCAATCTTCTGGATCAATTAGGAGGGAAGATATGAGAAGTTTTCCCCTTTTTGACCTTGAAAAAGGACTGTTCCTCTCCTATCTCCCCACCAAAACGAGCTAGAAAGTTGAAATTTGGTATATGCATTCAGTAGGAGCTCTATATGTGACTTTTAGGGGTCCCGACTTTTGGGTTCCGTTGCACCCCCTAACAGCTCCAGAAATGTTGTTTCTTGCTCAGGTTTTCTCATTTTTTGAGTTTTTTGAGTTTGTTCCTCGCAGAACTGTATACCATGTGAATCGGAATACCCAATACCAAATGAAAAATATTCATATTGAACCTCTAAAAACACGATCAACTCAAACATCAATTTCGAGTCAAATTTGTCGACCTCGAACTGATATTTCGCTATATTCCACGAAACGCCAATTCGACGTTACATTACATTATAATCATTTTATAGGCAGGCAGATGGATACAGCGTACTTGGGTAATAAAAAATGTCGCACGCGCGCTATAGTTCAAAGGATAGAACGATTTGAAAATGAAGTTACATTTTCTATATCGCCTTAATATGTATAACCAGTTCTATTCTTATCAATACTACCGGTTCGGTTCATATCAATTGCTTACGAGCGGCATAATAAAAAAGGCAATAGGTATAAGCCGATCCGATAGAGACGGTGTGATTTAACAATTGTCTTCGTAAGACAATAGGAGTTAAAAGATGAGTGCCGGTAGACCAGTAGGCACCGGTAGCACGTCTATCCGCGATTGGAATTTTCAACAATAAGCCTAAAGGAGAAATGAAACGTTTTGCCATATACAGCGTGCATTGTCTCGCCATCGCAGCCTATCCTAGGCCTATACCTACTGTACGCAGCGAGTATGGAAGTTTTAGTTATAAACTGGAATTTTCTTCTCGATTTATATTAACTAAGTATGTAATCTATCTTTGTACGGAAAGGTACTATTTTGAAAAGCAAATCTCGTGTACTTCGGTGAACGCTTATCACCTATCTTCGTCCGGTTGGAAGATTGACGAACCAGATTTGTACCCGATTCATTCGTCGTGGTTTGATTTTTTCACAGCTGAGCTCTCAATGAATGTTGGGTATAATGAGTTTTCGTATAAAAGAATGCGAAATTTATTTCAAATCTATAATTATTACAGATACGTGAACAATGTGAAGCAAGAAGTACTAGACTGGGTTGAAAATTCATTTTTTTTTTTTTTAGAAATCTACTGACGCCATGCCCACCATAAGTGTGAAATAACCTCGAAATGATGTGGTAAAAATTTCAGCTCTTTAACTCAATTTTTTCAACTTGTAAACCTGACTCAAACTTAAACATTTTTTCCAAAAATAGAATTTGTACACATATTCAAACTAAAAACAATCATTGACAGCAAGTCCTCTTTTCGGAAGGAAGGGATAAAGGTGTTCGAAAATGGTACGTTTTAAATTTTTTTCACGTTTTTTCTGGAAAACTATGAAGGAATTTTTTTTGACCAAAGTCATCTAGAATTGGATGTAGGATAATAATTTTACATGGTCAAGCGCAATATTTCAATTTTACTTAAAGATCCTTTTCCTGTTACATTGAAAATTTCTTGCCATCTAGAATCTTCTAAATTTCATTAGAAAACATTCTTCAAATGTCCACATTTATGCTCATTTATCTATAAAATCTTAGCGCGATGTAGATATTTTCAGAATTTATTCGAATACAGTGCTAAAAATATCATCAGCGTTACAATTTTGTTGTACCTGAATCGGAGGGAGAGAGCGCTGAAGGACTAAAATCGCAAAAATTGTGCTTTTCTGGGTCAGTCGACAGACAGACTGAAGTTGAATAACATATCTAAAAATCAGCTTCCAGGTAAATTAGGATGGGAGATATGAGGATTCCCTCCTATTGGACCTTGAAAAAAAAATGTTCCTCATTTAACTTCCTTCCAAATTGAGCTAGAAAGTTAACATTTATAGATCTTTCTTTTGTGGGTTTCGACTTTACAGATCCATTGCAACCCCATACAAACCCAAAAATGTAATTTTTTGGTCAACTTTTTTAATTTTTTGAGTTTGTTCCTCGCATAACTCCCCTACAACTTGAGCTAGGAAGTTGAAGTTTGGTACGTAGAAGTCCTAGATAGGCCTTTCGGTGGCGTCAACTTTTTAGCCCCATTCTAACCCTCCTTTCTTCACCACTGATTAAGAAGCAATGCTTTTTTTCACGTAATTTTTTTTGGTTAATTTTCATCTATTTTTCAAAGATTTTATAATTCATAATTTTAGATCAATTTTTTGCACTTTTTACCCAATTATCAATAATTTTAACGTGGTTTTGTCAATTTTCACGTTTTTTCCTACAGTTTTTCGTAGTTTTTCGACCATTTCCCCCCATTTTTTTAAGCATTTCTTTGAATTTTTCATCAAATTCTCGATGATTTTCGCATTGATTTTTCTGGTATTTTCTTTCAACTTTCATCAACTTTCCAACATTTTTTCGTGATTTTTGATAATTTTTCCAAATTTAGACACTTAATTTTTTTCAATTACATAAACCATTTTTGATGATTTTTCAGTAATTTTCTATCCACATTTTTCTTCAACTTTCACCCATTTTTCGTAATTTTTGCAATACTCTTGGACAACTTTTACCAATTTTTCAACATTTTTCATCAACTTTCACATATTTTTCGTGATTTTTTATAAATTTTTTACACTTTTTTACGAATATTTGTTAAATTTTTAGTCGATTTTCAAAAGTTTTTAGGAATTTTTTTTATATTTTTGCTCAACTTTCATCGATTTTTCAACATTTTCCCGTTATTTTTGATAAATTTTCTGATTTTTTCATCAATTTTTGTCAAATTTTTACACATTTTGCAACGATGTTCAACAATTTTTAGTCAATTTTTACATATTTCGCAATAGTTTTTCGATATTTTTGATAAATCTTTGCATTTTTTTTTTTACGTTTTTCTGCAATTCATTTTTAACTTTTTATGATGTTTTACACAAATTCCGACCATTTTCAACATTTTTTTTTTTCATATCTTTGATAAGTTTCATCATATTTTTCAACTGAAGGCTCTTGAAGAGTTCTGAAACCTCTTGACGGGGTCTGGTCTCCTTAAGGGGTTCTGAAGGCTCTTGAGGGGTTCTGAAGTCTTTTTAAGGGGCTATGAAAGCTCTTGAACTGTTCTAAAGTCTCTTTAAGGAGCTATGAAAGCTCGTGAATTGTTCTAAAGTCTCTTTGAAGAGCTCTAAAGGCTCTTGGAGCGTTCCGAAGTCTCTTTAAGGTGTTCTGAAGACCTTTGAAGGGAGTCTAAGGGCTCTTTAAGGGATTTTAAGGTTATTGAAGGATTCTTAGGGCTATTGAATATTGAATTTGTGCATCGATTAATTAGTTTTAAAAATATATATATATTCGCGTTCCTGATGTTATTGGCTATTATTTATTTCTTTTGTATAATTCGTTCTTCGTTTGTTTTTTTTTTACTCGAGAAATTTAGTTCCTTTCTGTAACCCGATTCAAAAACATGTAATTATAAAATATATTATTCGAAATATAATCAAACGTGATTCGAAAATTCTAAATTGAATAAATCTGAAGGCTTTTAAAGGGGTTATGAAAACTCTTGCAGCGGTATAAAGTCTCTATAAGATGTTCTGAAGGCTTTCGAAGGGAGTCTGAAGACTCTTTAAGGCGTCTGAAGTCTCTTTAAGGCTTGGAAAGCTCTTGAAGGGTTGTGAATGTTCATGAAGAATTCTGGCCTCCTTGAGGGGTTCAGAAGTCTCATGAAAGGGTTATGAAGGCTGTTTAAGGGGCTATGAAAGCTCTTGAAGTCTCATGACAGGGTTATAAAGGCTCTCTAAGAAATTTTGAAGGCGGTCTGAAGGCTCTCTAGATGTTCTGAAGTCTCTTTAAAAGAGTTTGGAAAATTCTTAAAGGGTTCTGAATGCTCTTGGAAAATTCTGAAGTCTCACGAAAGAGTTATGAAGGCTCTTGAAGGGTTGATTTTTTGTGAGTTTAAATCAACTTTTTGCGTGTTTTTGTTTTACCAATATTTGTCAATTTTCACTTATTTTACATTTTTTTTGCCAATTTTTTACTCAATTTTGGGATCTATTCGTTTCGTAAAAAGTTTTTAATATTGTTATCTGATTACTATGAACATGAATCAATACTTCTCTGGTAATTTGAAACCGATGGTTGTGAATTGTTGAATTTTGAAGGTAATTCTAGACTTTTATTGTTTGTTATGTTGATTTAGGCTGTATTTTTTACCATGTTCATTGCCTTTATAATCAAGCTATATAATTTCAAGTAATGTGCTGCATAAGTTGTTTTGCATACACGCTAATTTGCTCATTAAATAATAAAATTTTCTAAATGTTACACGTGTATTCATCTCATCCCTTTTGAGCACAAAAATTCAACAATTCTGAAAAAACTTCATTATACAGTAGGTCCAGTCCAGCCCCAGTTTATCAATCGTCAGCTAATAAGTTGACCAGCAGTTAAACAGCAGTTAAACAATCAGAATCGAGAGTAATCGTGAGTTGACTGCTTAACCATTTAGCGATTTATAAACCGCACCAAAGCCATAGAAAATTTGTTGAATGTAACTTTTGCGGGAGTTTTACCATCTTTTCGTATTTGCTGCCATGCATATTACTCGAAGAGGTTTTTAAACGTGCTCTTGTTCAAATTACAGCCAGTCAGTATACTCCGGCGGTTCTTTAATCAGAACGTTTTTCACACGCTTTACAAAAAAATTATCCAACTCCGGGGAAAAGAAAGAGAGGAGTAAAAATTCAGATCAAAACTCGATACCTGTAACGTATCAATGTGTAGCATAAATACGCATTAATCGAGTCCACACATAACGCAGGCCCGGAGAGTGATACCCCGAAGCGCGTGCAACATTGATCACGCGATTAATTAGAGATGCCGGACAAGCTGCCACCGAAAAGGCTACATAAATACGCGCCTTATTGGATTGATTTAACGCGGAACCAATAAGGTAATAAATACATATAACCTATTTATCATGCGATGAAGCGAATATAAGAAGTTAAAAAGTAGACAAATAAATAAAGAGCAACGGTGCGCGCGTATATTGCCGAGACAGCTGTTGAATAAAATATTACGGTCAAGATGCGGTAAATAATGCAAGTTGTAAAACACCGGACCTGGTATTATTTTCCAACGCAACTCGCGGAGGAGCCGATTTACGTACGCCGCGCCGCATCTCCATTTTCTAAAAGCGTGGAAATAATTCCGAGCTATAATAACGTGTGCGCTCTTTCTTACGAGTAGATATATATATATATGCATTTCCATCTACGTTATACTCGTACATACGAAAGACCAGCACAGCGTTAGATATCTTGTACACCACATACAGAAAGCACATAAGAAAAAAGCACATTCGCCACACCTTTCCCTCTTTTAACCTTCTTCCTCTTACGCTCGAATAATCCTCCTCAGCCTCAAGTACAACATAGGTACAGATGAGAAAGCTCCCAGCTCCATCTAGCGGTCCACAATGAAATATACGACGTACGTCAACTCGCTCAGTATGTACCCAGTTAACATGTTCACAAGTGCATATTATTCGCAGTGTTGGCCAAACTGCAGCTTAGGTCAAAGGGTTGTGAAATTTGATGAGGGGATTGTTTTGATCATGATCTATGGCTAACATTGAAGAATTCATTATACGATAATAATCGTAGGCCACTACTACTACTGCTACTACCACCACCACCACCCATACTACTAAATACAAAGCTGTAGCTGTATGGCTCATCTTCGACTTGGCAAATTCTTCTTGCTGGAGATTGGTTTATTAGACGTGGACTTTTTTTTTTTTTTTGGTTACTTTTTATTACAACTCATAAATTATAACGAGTTTTTCACAAGAATGTTTCCAATTTCAAAAGCCACATTCGAACCAAACTACAATCGTACATTTATCATGGCTTGGAAAAAAATTTCTTTCAATTTGTATCTATACGTATATTTAGGTATATTACGTTACGTAGACGCACACAAACCACAAAACTAATTATAATTTCAACTATCATAGATGTACGTATCTTACAAGACTCTCATATTCGTACGTAACAATAAATATTTTACGAAACCCTTAGTATCGAAAATAATAAATAGTGGACACCTATGGCATCACCACGGGGATGTACTCGATGCTTTTCCACATAACAATGAAATATGTACACACCATCTAATGAAGAGTTGTTAGATGTATAAATTTTAATATAGTAAAACTATATAGTAAGTATTATACGTATAAAAGTAGAAGCGGGTGGGACGGGGAGTGGGAATGATCGAACCGACGACGACCACTGAGAACAAAGGTACGCTACGTACAAAACGTCCACGGCCAAGATTAGTGGCGTTTTAGTTGTAATTTAATAATTTATATAAGTCAACATAACGTGCGTTTACCATCGAGCAACATAATTTACCTACACGATTACGAACGCGATAAACTACGATTTTAATTATTATTAAAGTAACATTATTTCACCAACTAGAGTAAGTAGCATGTGTGAAAATTTTAACGTGATTTATACGAACGATAAATATCTACATACATAAAGGTAGTTAGTAGGATTGGCACAGTTTGGCAAATATGGGTACTATTATCCACGTGAGAAAGATGTAGATCGACATTGATGACTTGAAACTTTCATTCGAGCGATTGGTACTAGTTCGAAATTAATTTATTTTCAGTTGGTACAAATTTTGAGCCTCGATACAATTTTTATAAGTCTGGTTCTTCTTTAAACGTTGCAATTAAACAGAAAATAGTCTCGAATCGAAAGTACGATATTCCAATATTTTACATTCATCTTTCAATCATTCGGATATCCATGTTTTCCATTCTCATATTCATTTTCTCATCTAGATTGGCCTAACAGCTCCAAGAGGAAATTCTCATATAGAAGTTGATTACCTCGCTTAATCGAAGTGTCTCCAAGAAATGAGTAAATTTTCAAACTTGGAAAAAGTTTTCAAATTATTCTGCAGAGATTTTTCAGGTGATTGATACTATCGATCGGTTCTATCGACTGCTACGGTTTGACGTGTGTAAATAGTAATTACGTTTCATCTAATGAAGTCCATTATTCATTTTTCCTCCTTCGATTTGTAGTTTGGTGGAAAAACTCCATCTGGGGGGGACAAATTCAAAAATTATTATCATTTTCGAAATCAGCGCTAAATTTGTCAATATTTTGATACGCTGCATTGCTGTTATTCAATAATTTTTTTATTATAATGGGGGGGGGGGGACAGGGGGGGGGGGGGGGGGGGAGGAATGAAGGTCAGAAATTGAAGAGGGCTATAGTCAGCCACAATTGTCTGATTTGAGTAAATTCCAATCATATTTCATTTAAATGGTGTCACTTCTTCAGTTCCCTCCTAAAATACAAGTTTGGAGGCAGAACTCCATCGAGGGGAGGAGGGAAAAATCAAAAATGATGATGATTTTCGGATCCAGCGCGAAATTTTGACCTATTTTGATACCTCACATCGCTACTTTTGAGCAAGTATTCGGTGACCTTCCGAGGCGGTGTGCTCTAGGAGGGGGGGCTTCAAATTTATTTACCAATTTTTTCCAATTTACTATCCAATTTTACCAACTTTCAAAATTTCCAACTGATTTCTCAAAATTTTATGAGTAGCCTAAGTACTAAATTTTCCCAAAACTTTGCAAAAAAATAAGTTTCATAGCTAAAAAATTTAATTAGCACGTACAAACGTATATTTTTGGTTAAGAAAACATTTTTAATAATAATTTTTTTTTTAACTAAAATTTTCTCATGTCTATTTATTCAAATTTTAATGCTTTTCTATGGCATTTGCGACAAAGACTGAACGATTTTTGGCAAATTTAGGGCTGCAGTCAAATCATAAATACACCTCGCCATCGTTAAATTATTCTGGAATTTTATTGTTTTTCTAATTTCAACCAGTGACGTTTTGCATATTTTGCCACCAGAGGTAAAACATTCTTTGTCACCATTTGAAAAAAATAAGGGACGAAAACGTCATACTTGAGAAAAATTTTCAAAGAATTTCTTTCAGAAATGAAAGATAAAATAAGGCTCGAGCGAAGCGAGGGAAAAATTTTTCTGAAATATTAGGAAGCGATGGTCAAAAAACGGTGCTCTAGTGCACCGATAAATTCTAAATACCAAATTTTATTACACGTTAAGTTTTGATACAAGCCCTTCTCTCAATATCTAAACATTTTCATCTGTATTTCAACATGAGGCAAAAATGTACGATCCACTTTGGTAGGTGGTGGGGGGGAAGGGGGTTACAGGATTTAAATTTCCTTTGATGCGTCAATAAATGTAAGTGTATAGGTATAACCCGAGCGAAACGAGGGTGAAAATTTTACAAAATATTCGGTATAGCGGGTTACAAAATGATTGTAAACATTAGAAAATATTGGAATAAAAATTTCAAAACTTTTCACCCCTAAAAATCGGCCACTGTGGGCATAAATCCAGAAAGATTCCGCAGTAAAACCGTCACTGATTGAGACATTCCATTAATTTATATTTTTTCCAACTTCTACCAATTTCACCCAATTTTTTCTACTGCGGAACGCTTGGGGTAGTGAGACACCCATCCCCCTCTTTTTGGTAGGCATCTGCATTTAGATTTCGTTGGATATTTTGGTAAACTTAAATATATATCTTTATCCTAAGCGAAGCGAGGATGAAAATTTTACAAAATATTAGGTATAAAGGGTCGAAAAATG
>FIZR01003712.1:0-23214 GCA_900060175.1 Ferrisia virgata
CAACAAGCTAAATCTGCCAAGGTTCCTTCCCCACTAAATCTAACATCAGTAAAAGATATGAAAATTTTATTAGACAACATCGAACTAGAGAACTGGCAAAATTTGTAGTCCCAAAAAACACAAAACAAATTTTTTCAACATGAAAAAAAAAATCATAAAACTCTGGAAACACTTATCTCATCTGAATCATTCAGAAGAAATAACTATCACCCGACTTCACATAGGACACACCAAACTCACACGTAACTAACTCTTCTTAAAAACTCCCAAACCAAATTATCAGCTCTGCAATACAGAAGAAATTACTGTCAAACACCTCCTATTTCACTGCACCAATCTCAAAACAATACGATATTTTTAGCTATTTTTAAGTTATTTTAAGCATTTTTATGCAACTGCTCATCATTGCCAATTAAAATATTACCTACCGCTTTGACATAAAGAAAGCCAAGTAACTATGATTTTACGATATATGAAAAGCAGGAGAGTGTGCAAAAATTACTTCATAACTAGGAAAGCCGTATTAATCATTGACCATTCTTTGATATTCTTAATATTTTTAGAATTTCCCGCTTGCCATAGCTCAATATCAATAATTGAATCAAAATTCAGGAATATCTAGAATATGTCCCGAATCTGTGGATAAGAAATCGAACCAAATATCTGTTTTTTAAAGCCATTTGAACAGAACTAAGAAAGAAGTGAAGTACGTATGTAGTTGATCGCCTATGATTTGAAATATGTTCAATATTGGTGTTAATAAAATTGCATAACTGGTTTGCCGTAAATCCTCGAATAAGGTTTCTAATCTCCGAAGACTAGAATCATTTACTCTGCTCGATACGAACCAAAATCGCTCTAATTTTGTGAATAGGCTCAGTTTAGTAGTGGATTAGATACATAAGAGTGGAAATTACCATGGGTTAAAATTCAGTTGTGCCCCAATTTGGGTGAGGCGCTGCTCAGGAGCCAAAAACGCAAAAATAATTTCTATTTAAAACAATCGATTAAGAATCGAAAGTTGTGCAACATATTCAAAAATCAGCCTCGTGGGTCAATTAGGAGGGCAGGTATGAGGGTTTCCCCCTCTTTGGCCTTGAAAAGAGGTGTTGCTCCTCAATCTCCCCTCCAACTTGTACGCAAGGTTCTTGGATGTGTTTTTTGGGAGTCTCGACTTTTTAGAGTGAGGCCTTGTGATTTAATAAATGCTGAAAAATTTCCTGTTGTACAGAAAAAAGTATTGGAAATCCTTCGTGGAAAGGTATTAGTGGGACATGCAGTTCACAACGATTTAATCGTGTTAAAAATCAGGCATCCCAGACATAAAATTCTGCCCCATTTAACCCCTCCCTACTTATACTACTAATTCGGAAAAAGTTCATTATAATATCTCACGAAAATAAGGCTTTTTATTATTTTATCAACTTTCTCTTACTTTCTCTTTAAAAAAATCAAACTTTTTGAATCTTCAACTACTCGTTCCAGTCTGGTCATGCAGTAGATAGCGCCAGCATCTGGAATGATTCGGAACACATTATAAAACCTCAAAGGGTCAGCTTATGAAAATATTCTTTTAATCTTAAAATTTTTACGAGGCGAAGAACGAAAACAGAAGCAAACATGTTTTACGTGTATTTTTGAACCAGAATCACCCTATTGACAATGCTGATATTTTTTTAATTAATTTTTTGAAGAAGTAAAACGCACAGAAATATAACTAAGTAAAGGTTTATTATCTCGAAAAACTCTTGAAATTTATTCGAAAAACCATCGATACCCACTAATTATTTTACAGGATGTGTCACATCTATACAATTGGTACATACAATTTACGAAAAATCACATGTAAGCTTAATTCATGAGCATTTTGTAAATCGTCAGTTACAAGGTGACCATTTAAATAAAGGCACTCGAATTAATCACGTTAAAAGAACCGTTAGAAATAACGTTCAGAAAATACAACGCAACAGTAACGTAAAGCAGACCATTCAAATCAGCTACGTTCGTTAACCTTTTCTCGATGCATGGCAGGAAAACTAAATGGCTTGAACGGCGTAGCGTAGGTAATTTCATTTCGCTGAGGATACAACTGTGCAAAATATCCAAAAACAGGAAATCAACGATACTGTGGAGCACCACTGCATCGCCATCCTATGCGAACGTTTTATCCTGAACAAGTGTAGGTAGGTACTTAGGTAGTAGGTACATTGTAGGTACATTTCATTGGTAGAAATTTTCGGCTCTTGCGACTTTCACGCTATTTAATTCTCTTAAAATGAAAGTTTAAAACAACAAAAACTTGAAATGCTTGAAAGAAAACGTCATATTCTCTATTTTCTTTAAAAGTTTTCGTTATTCCCAGTTGTACAGTATTATGTAAGAACCACTAAAACAAAGTCATTTTCATTTTGACTATTATTCGAATGAAACGAATTTAATTTTAGTTTTTTTTTTACCCCCCTTCACCTTGGCTCTCTAGCTCGCAGTACCTTATCTATCTAGCTACTACCTACTTATTGTATTCTTTACACGAATTCTCTTGTATATTATTTTTTTAATCTGTTTTTCTCGGTAGTCTATCGTTGAAGTATTTCATCGAAGTGAAAATATAATTATCCCTAACTTCGAGTAAAGACCATTGACTTTTGTTTACTTTTTCCTCCTTTTTTCGAACGTAATATCGGTAAATATTTGCAGATCGATATGGCTATTTATTTAGTAAAATATTTACCCAGTTGAAATCAACGGCATGACACGTTCATTTATTTATTTATTTTTATTATTTTTTCGGTTGTTTTCTTTTTGTTGTAATGAATGTCTATACTTGCGTTAATATTTAGGTTAAGGTGATTTTAAATTCGGTCAAGTATATTTTGTACGACGAATATGAAATATCCTCCTCCTCCTCCTCCTCCACCACTACACTCACGACCAGAGGAAAAAATTTAATTTTTAGAAGACTGAAATAGGTGTATTTTGTGGGGTGGGGGAGGGGGGCAAGATATGCGAACTGACGGGTCATATTTTTTCTAAAAACGGAATTATTTCACATATTTCTTTATTTTGGGATTACTGAAATTTTTTCAAGATTTTCTGAAAAACTATAACGGAAACCTTTTTTGAGAAATGTCCTCTTGAAATGGATCTAAGACATTTATTTTAGATGATTGAAGACGAAATTTCAATTTTACCTCCCATAGCCGAGAGTTACTCAAAAATGGTAATTTTTCAAACCTCTCAAAAATATGTTAATTACAAATTGAAAAAATAATTTTCTGAAAAAAATTTCATCTAAAGAAACATATTTTATCTATTTTAGACACTTGAAAGCAATTTTACATTTCTAATCTTTTTTTTTTTTTTTTTGAAGCGTTTATACTGTACTTTTTTGTGGTTGGGATACCTATTGAGAACCCCTGAAAAATGCAAAAGCGCTGAAAACCTACCTTAAATGGACCAAGGCAAATATACTGGGCCCGTTTCACAAAAAGTTCACTAAAAAGAAATTTTTAATGATACAAAAATTTTTTTGAAAAAAAGCGAAAAACCTATAGTTATCTTAAACATTGCTAAAAAATCATTTATGGAAGATGAAACTGAAATATTGCGTTCAATCATCTAAAATAAATGTCCTACGTCCATTTCAGGAGGTCGTTTCTAAAAAAAAATTTCTTTGATGGTTTTTCAGAAAATGGTGAAAATTTGCCAACAAGGATGATTTTTACTATAAACACGTGTATCTAATAATTCCATTTTTAGAAAAAAATTTCAAAAAAAATTTCTTTTAAATTTTTGGAAAATTTTTAAACCTTGAGTTATTTTTACAAGTTTAAAAAACTCGATTTTTATCACATAATTTTAAGGTCTCTTCGCAATTATTAACTCTGCAGTTTTCAGATTTCCAAAAAAAAAAAAAATTCAATAAAAACGAAATTCGACACATACTTGTTCCCCCTCCTCACATGACAGGATATTTGAAAAAAATTCTCCATGATTCGATGAAAACCTTGTCTTGACCAGTTATTTTGATATTTTTTAACTTCTGACTCTCTCGTCTTCTCCTTTTATGTCCGGAATTTTTATGTACTGATAAAATAAATTTTATATACGCCTTAAACGTGTAAAAAAAATTTTGAAACCCTTCATCCTCAATCCTTCTTCGCCCATTCCACTCTTCACCCTAATTGTCAATTTTTTCCAATGTTTCGGTATATTTTACTCAAAATGAAAGTCCTCCTAGATTCTATTTAAGACTTTTGTCTTCAACATGTCACTTTGATGTCATGTTTCTACTTTTGACTCCTTCCATTTCTTCCAAAGCGTTATAAATAATTATACTTACATCAATAATCTTTGTGTACATTCTGGGCGTATAAAAAAGTCTATCCGGGGGGGGGGGGTCGTTTAAGAGTTTTGAACCCCCAACTGCACTGATTTCTAAGAGAGGTCCTATCGATTTGCGAAATTTTTTAAAATGTTTCAAATTTATTTGAGAACAGTTCTGAGAAAATCAACTCCTTCCTACTCCTCCACCCCTCAATAATTCCCCGAAATGTCCTCTTAAAATTTTATTAACATCGAAAGATGTTTAATAACGCATTCTGAAAAAATCCTCAACAGTGTGACGTCATCATTGCACTGACATCAGTGGACGGATTTTGATGGTCTGGAATGATATCAGTGGATGGATTTTATGAAGGATCGATTTTATGATTTTAAGTTGAAATATTGAGGAAAATTAGAGATGTTTGAAGTATACCTGCCAACAGTGGACCTTGACCCTGAATTTATTTTAAGATTTTAATCTGAAATGTCAAAAAAAATTAGTTGATGTTGGCCTTGGTTGATTTTATGATTTCATGCTGAAATGTCGAGAATTTTCGTACTCAGTATAATTGCAGCTTGTAAGAGTAGAAAGTCATAGCCCAGAAGCAAAACTCCCATGGAAGCCTCTGCTGGGCCCTAGCAGCACCCCTATCCCTATTTTTGAACTAAAAGTACATTCATGATACTGGTGTCGTTTCCGCATAAATCGAACCCCCTGAACACAAATATATGAATTCAGATTTTCAGTGCGACTCTTATAAGTAACTCATTCCAAGGGGGAGGTCCATCTTACATTCAGAATACATAATACTCATAGGGGTCTAACTGAAAATCTGATTTCGTACTTGCACAAATCGATCAATTAGCGTTTTCAAAAAAAATTAGCGGGACTGGGGGTCCAAAACTTTGGTCAAAATGTATTTCGATAGTATCCACCTACTACCGAAGTATTATCTCAAAATTTCACCTAGGCAAATGTATCTACGTCTATCTCCGTATATCCTACAGGATTTTTAACGTAAAATTTTGAGTTCCTCTTTCCTCATGTTCTCTTCTCTGTATGTGTATCAAGTCTGTGTTAATAACGTTCTAAAAATAATGACAATACTGACAATATGCACAGTAAAGCGATAGAGAGGACATGAGAGAGCATAAGTGCCACAAAATCCTTTTCAATTTTTAATAATAATAATTGATGCAATAAATTTCTCCCTACCCACATAAACAGAAAAACAAGAAAATCGACAATAATTTTTTTTTTTAATACATACGAAGAAGGTAATGGACTTTTTCTACATTTCGGTCTGGCTCGATATTTTCGCTTATGCTAATATGTCTCGAAAATTCCAACGATGATAAAAGAAAATCTAAATCTAACATACGATAATAATACCCAAATACTTTGTAATCAGCTTTTAGGTAAGTTTACAAAAATATTTACAAATAATCCTATAGAAAAGGACAGGTAGATCTCAATACACCAAAAACAACCCCTTCAAAATTCTCCATTATTCAAATTTCTAAACACGACTAGCGAAAAAAATTCACATCTTTGTACACCGAGGACTGAAATACTTGATGGCTTTTCGCTTACTTCATAAATGGGAATTACACGAAACGGTGACAACACAATCGTAATGAAATATTCATTAAATATGGTACCTAAGCGACTCGAAAGGTTCACTAATTAAACGGTGTTGACCGTCATATTATAACGGACGAGAATTCCAACAATTTTGGCCTTTTTCTCGATACGATACAGCACGCTCGTTGCAGCAAAAATACCATGTATAGTTGTATACCTCTCCCCAGTTTTTATCTACCTAGCTAGAGCTAAATTTGATGAATTACATTGGTATAAGAATACTCGATGCTTGAAACGTCTTAATATACCATTGAAGGGGTGGAAAAAAATTCCAAAAAAATACACCTTCCAAAATTAATTTCCAACACAGCAATTCATAATACTGCGTGTGAAAATAATAATAAAAATAAACAAAAAATTGAATACATAATCTAATGTTTGTCTCTTAAGCATGTATGGAATTACTATCATTATTCTATGGAATTTTTTTCATCCCTTAAGTCAAAAAATCGCTTTGTGATGCTTTTTCAGCCAGATTTTCGTGACATATTACAATCGCAAGAGGGCTGAAAAGTCGAACCCCCGAAAGACAGATCTAGGGTCCTTAATGATTGTACATGACAAATTTCAACTTCCTAGCCATATTAAGAAGGGAGTTATGCGAGAAACAAAAATTAAAAATTAAAAATTAAAAAATCTACCAAAAACCACATATTTAGGGCTGTGTGGAGGTAAAATCGGGCTGAAAAGTTGAGACCTTTAAAAGGCGCATCTAGGGCCTCTATTAAATGTACATAACAAATTTCAACTTCCTAGCACAATTTGGTGGGGAGATAGGGGAGGAACAGTTTTTTTTTTGGTCAAAAAGGGGTAAAACTCTCATATCTCCCCTGCTAATTGACCTAGGAGGTCGATTTTTGAATATGTTATACAGCTGTAGATTCTCTCTCACCACCATAGAATTGAATTCATATAGGGACTCAACTAAATCTACTATACGAACAGGGACTTCCATCTCTTTTAAAATTTTGAAGGGTTTCTTCCAATTCATGCAGTCAAAGGCTTCGGCGTAATCAATGAAACACATCACTACAGGTATGTTGAACTCCCTCCACTTTTCGATAATTAGCCAGGCATTCATTATCTGTTCCCTTGTGCCTCTTCCTAGCATGAACCTGCCCTGTTCAAGTGAAAATTGCCTGTGCAGATACACTTTGATCCAGTTGTTTAGGATTCATAACATGACTTTGCTGTTGGGTGGAATTAGAGTGATTGTTCGATATTTAGAGCATAATTTTGCATCTCCTTTCTTATGCCAGGGAATCAGCACACACTTGCACCATTCAGTAGGCCATTTACGAGTCTGCCATATCATGCTGCAGAGTTGCCATATTGCTTTGATTCCAGGAGCCGGCCACAATTCAGCTTCAATACCATCGGAACCAGGTGCTTTGCGTTTCTTCATTGCATTCACCACCTCCCTTATTTTATCAAGTATGATATTCGGCTCATCTTCACCTGCCCTTTGACTGTAGGAACCAATTGGTTTACCTCTGGTGTTCCACTATCTTGGTACAACCACTCGCTGTATGTTTTCCAGCTGTCCAGGATTCCTCTAGAATCCCACACAACTGTGTCATCATCTTTCTTGATCTTGTGAGTTCTGGGTTTAAAATCTCTAGCAATCTGACATATTTTCTTGTATACTGCACATGATGTCTACGTCATTTGTATCCGAACACGTGATATTTGTCCCAGCAGCCACCTTCTTCAATTCAGCATTGGTGAGAAAGGTCTTTGCTTTCTTCTTTGGCCTTTTCACAAGAATTTACAGCTGTACTGCAGTATCAGATCTTGGATATGTTTTGGCTCTAATGATCGACGATTTCCATCTTTTCCAGCTTAGAGCGTAGTCAATTTGATTATGAATGTGACCATCACACGACTTGTATGTGTATGGTCTGCGACTATGTTGTTGTAACAAGATATTCGCCAGCACAAACTGCTGTTCCACTCAGAACTGGAGAAGCCTATCTCCGCGTTCATTCCTTGTTCCTGGATCACAACTACCAACTACTCCATAGCAGGCATCACTGATATTAGGCTTCCCAACTTTGGCATTAAAGTCTCCCAGCACCATTTTTACGTCGATTCTTGGTAGTGAAGCTAAAGCTTCTTCAAGGATACTAATACTATAGAATTCTTCAATTTCTTCATCTGATGCTGCACTGGTTGGAGCATATGCTTGGATGACACTTATGGTGGATAGGCCACATCAATCCTGACAACTGCCAATCGATTGTTGATGGCCCTGATTGCCAATCCTGTGTGGCCTCCTGTACCAGACCTACAGACGAAGTTTCGCTCGCCTGATGTAAATTCAGCAACAGTGTTCCAGTAACAACCCTACTCTTTTCATTTCTTTTTCGATTGCAGCTAACTTACCTGTAGTCTTCCGGGCAACGTACACTTCACGTGCCTATTTTGTTAATCTTCTTCGCAAAATTTAACTGATCAGCGCAAACGGATATTCTTAGCACCCATGCCCCATTTAAAGGGAGTTGGAGCTCGAGGCCGTTTAAATCTATTGCACTCATTAGGTGTTTCTTGGGAAAATGACCACTGTGGGTTCGCAAATCCTTCAGTGGTAGCCAGTGTCTGAACTGTTTGTGTGAATTGATATGAGAAGAGTGAATTATAAAAATATTAACAGTACGCTATTATAGACCAGGGGGAGGAGAGGGTTCTCCTGGTTCTTTTTAAGTCGCCTCTTACGACAGACAGAGAGTTTTGTGGGAAAATTCTACAACCCGTTTCCACACGGGGATCAAACAGAGTAAATAAAGTTAATGTTCGGGGAAAGAAATTTGAAATTTTAAAAAAAATGAAAATAAAAATAAATATTTGACATGGCCAAAAAATGTCTTAATGGTCTCCTAGGACTCCAAAGCAGATTATGCTGGTATCCCCCCTACCACTGTTGGTCGATATACTCTTAATAGCCTAGTTTTCATTGGCAATAAGACATAGAAAATCATGCTAAAAAACCCTAATCCTGTATACTTGTATATTTATAGTAATTTATTTTATTCGCCTTCAGTTTCAGTGAATATGCACAACGGAGAGAATTTAACAATCACCAAAATCAGCAGGACGGATATGGGAGCATATTTGTGTATAGCGACAAACGGCGTACCGCCGTCAGTTAGTAAACGTATTATTGTGGATGTTGAATGTAAGTATATTAAATATAATTTATGATCGTTGCTTCGAATTATTACAAAACTTTTCGCCACCGCCGTATGTGAAACTTCTTCTGCCAAAAGTAGTGAAAAGGTAAGAGCGAGACGGGAAGAAACACGAAAGACGTATGTGCTATGTAGGTATAGTAGGGTACATGCGTCTACGTATAGCAGAGGCGAGAGAAAGAGTAAGAGAAAGGCAAAAATACTCGACTTATGAACTTTCTCTTCCCCCTTTTTATGACATAAAACAAACAGTGTCGCGTTATACGTATAACAAATTTCAGCTTCCTGTTGTCTGGATAAAATCACTTTTACTTTAAGCCGCGAAACCTTTTCTTCGCTTTTTCCTCGTGTAATGTGTCTCTAATAAATTTTCAAGTTTATATACATGTATGTATAACTTGTACACGAATATAATATATATTGCTATACTTCATATACGCCATCGCCATGTTGTTGATGTCGAGCCAACGTGAGCGTGGAAGATTTTATACATTTCATTTTCAATTTTAAGCAAATATACATATACGTAGATGTACGTATTAAAAGAAGAAAAAAGAAAAAAAGTTTTAGGGAATTTTTTTTTGGCTATAAAATTGTCGTCGGTACTCTTTCGAATAATTTCTCATCGTATATTCTTCGTATATCTACTGACTGGGTGCAGATGTACTTGTACATTTTAATGGAAGAATATTTATCATTCGTAAGTTGATGAATAATAGGATAAATTATAGCTCAAAACTTCATAATTTATAAGTACTCGGTTCAACATTTAAAGCTGGGCCTCCCAAAAAAAAGTGATGAAAAATATTTACATTGCGTTATTTTCCTTTTTTGACGAGCTTCTCGTTCAATATGCACTTGAAACTATAAACCAGCTGAAAACATGATTACATTTTCTTCAGTTTGGAAATTTTCCAAAACTAGTTAGAATTTATAGCTTAAAGAAAAAATATCGAAAGCTGGGTGAAAATTGACCTAAAAATTATGAGAATCGTTAAAAATTATCAAAATTTGGGTAAAAGATTCATTAAAAATCACAAAAAACTGTTGAAAAAGAATTGAAAATTTACCAAAAATATGGGGGAAAAAAGCAAAAAGTATCAAAAATTTGAAAAAATTCTACTAAAATGAGTAAAAATTGCAGAAAAATTGGTCAAATTTTACGAAAAAACATTGACAATAGTTGACAATTCACCTATGCACTGAGAAAAATCGCGAAAAATCATCGAAAATTGGATAAAAATAGATTAAAAATCATGAAAAATTGTTCAAAATTACTGAAAATTCACCAAAAATTGTTGAAAATTATTGTAAATTGAATAAAAATTTAACAAAATTGAAGAAAAATTTATAAATTTTGAAAAATTAGTGAAAAATAACGTAAAGTATGGAAAGAAATCGTTGAAAATTATCAAAATTTAAGTGAAAATTCAAGAAAAATGCAAGAAAAAATTGCAAAAAATTGGTCAAAATATCAAGATAATGTTGAAATTCGGTGGAAATTGACTTCAATACTAAAAAAAAATCGTTAAAAATCATCGGAAATTGGGTAAAAATTGCCCGAAGTGAGTGAAAATGTAATAAAATTTATCAAAAACAACAGAAACATGTTAAAAAATCAAAAAAATTGGACTCAAATAATAAATAAAATCTTTGAAAACAATCGAAAATTGGGTCGAAAATCACGAAAAAATATTTAAAAAGAAGTGAAAATTGGCCAAAAACCATTGAAAATTATTAAAAATTGGGTTGAAATTTGACAAGAATGAGATGGAAATTGATTTAAAATAACGGAAAAATGTTGAAAAACAAGTTCAATTGACCTAAGATATGAAAAAATCGTTAAAATCATCAGAAACTGAGAAAAATTGAGAAAAATTTCACAAAAATGGACAAAAATTGGAGATAAATGGTCGAAATTTACGAGAAAATGTTTAAAATGGGAGAAAATTTACATAAATACTGAAAAAAATCGTTAGAAATCATCGAGGACTGGGTAAAAAATTGACCAAAATGGGAAAAAATGCAAAACAAATAACGTCAAACCACGAAAAAATGTTAAAAAAGGAGTAAAAATGGACCAACATAATGAAAAACAAAATCAATGAAAATCATCGAAAAATTTGCTAAAAATGGCAAGAAACTAATGAAAAATCACGGGAAAATGTTGAAAAAGAAGTGAAGATTACCCAAAAATCGTTTAAAAATCGTTGAAAATTGAGTAAAAATGACAAAACTGGGACAAAGATTCATCTAAAATCACGGAGAAAGGTTAAAAAATGAAAGAAAATTGACCTAAAATATGCAAAAAAATCGTTAAAATTCAATGAAAATTTGAAATAATTTGACAAAGATGGATAAAAATTGCAGAAAAATGGTGAAAATTGACCTAAATAATGAAAAAAAATTTTAAAATCAGTGAAGAAATAACTGAAAATTGACTTAAAATATTAAAAAAAAAACGTTGGATCATCGAAAATTGGGAAAAGTTGATTAAAATTCACAAAAAACGTTGAAAAGTAATGAAAACTCATTAAAAATCATGGAAAATCACTGAAAACTGGATAAAAATTGATCAAACCACGAGAAAAGTTTGAAAAATGAGTGAAAATTGAACTAAAATATGGAAAAAATATTTGAAAATCATCGAAAATTGGCAGAAAATCAAGGGAAAATGTTGAAAATGGGTAGAAATGGGCCTAGGATATAAATAAAAATTGTTATAAATCATCGTAAATTGGGTAAAAATAACAAAAAATTGATCAGAAATCACGTAAAACAGTTAGCAAATCGGTATTTTACTAAAATATGAAGAAAAATTGTTAGAAATCATTGAAAATATCGGTAAAGAGTTGAATATGGGAGATAATTGACCTAAATAGTGAAAAAATTAGTAAAAAATATCAAATGTTGGGAATAAATTTGACAAAAATGCGTAAAATGTGCAAAAAGTTGATCGAAAATCGCGAAAAATCATTGAAAGTTGGGTAAAAATTTCACAAAAATGTGATAAAGATTGATCTGAAATCACAAAAAAGTGTTAAAAATGAGTAAAAATTGACTATAGAAAAAAATCATTTAAAATCAATGGAAATCTAGAAAAATTGACCTTAATAATGAGAAAAATTGTTGAAAATCATCAAAAGTTGAATAAAAAATGAATTTTCTCATCTGATGGAAAATCATTGTAACTCTAAACAGTGAAAAAAGTGTTTCTGAAAAACGTGACGATTTTCACAGATCAACACCCAGACTTAAGACATATCCACGTCAAAAAAATGCTGTTTTTTTTCTTAAAAATTATTGTACGCCGAATTGCACCTTCTAAATGCCTTGTGTGATGTTTCATGGACAACTGAATACTTCACTTCAGTAAGAAAACCAACATTTTAACAAACAAAAAAAACTTCCATCGAAAATTTCCATAAAATTTTTTGTAATTTTTTCCTCTCTCGAAATATATACACTAGACAAAAATGATCGAACTTCGAAACAGGGTATTTTTCTTCGTTGCACTGCACTCCATCAACGTTCACAAAGCTGTATGAACATCGAATCGAAGAACAGGTTATTAACGAGTACATAACATGGTCGAGACCGTGAATTCATTGCTTTTAAAACATCTCGCAGTGAATGAAAATTAAAAATAGATCCTCTATTTCAAAACTTTGAATTCTCTTAGCAGTAATTCTAATTGAAAGTGTAAACTTCGACTCGTGTTTGGAGAAAGATGGCGTAAGTAACCATCTCCTATTCAGCACCATACCATGGGATGTTTGCAACGCAGTATACGCTATAGCTACGTATGTATACTTTTAATGAAATAATTACGAGTTTCAAGTTCGAATTGTAGATTAATTCGAACTCGCGAGTATGAGAGAACGAAACAGACAGAGAAGAAGGTGTATCCAGTTAGCTAGTCAGAGAGGAATTAACTGCAAGATGTGTTGTTCGAAGAACAAAGCTTTGTATTATTCAACGCAAATGATACGAACGTACGAGTATCTGAGAGTATGTACATACGAAAAAGATTAGAGAAAAGTAGCTTTTTAAAGAACTCACACATCTACCCTGCCACATTTCTACCTTTCCTTAAGGTACGTTCATTTCTTACACATTTAAACGATAGGTTACGTAGGTAAAAAAGGTACATGTGCCTACGTACGTTTCACCAGAGTAAATACGAACGGAAAAAAAGAAAAAATGAGTCGAATAAAGAAAGCTTTCTCTATAGTATATCTCATTAACCTACAACACACGTAACTAACGTTGCCGATGGTTTTTGTATTCGGGGTGAAATGTACTACCTACTACGTCCGCTTCGCTCGGTCAGTTGCCTGGCGATAATGAAAAAGTTGAAATCAAATTTCAACACTGAACTCGATCACGTTACATTCACTCGTCCCTTCATCGTGGCCCTGATAGTTGGTAACCCTCAAATATACTTCTCGTGTTTTGAAATAGGAAAGATACAATAGAGAAGGGGGTGTGAAGAAATAGAAAAAGAAAAAAGTAACTTGAATGGAAACCTATATATAAACGTATGTTTGTGGAATGATTAACGAAGCAATGGCAAATCGTTCGAAATGCTAGAACAGATAGGTATAGAGATACCTAGCAATGCAATAAATTGTACTACCAATGTCACGATGATACCTACCAGTACGGTACCTTGATGTATCATTCTAAAACCCTTCTTATGCTCATAAAAAAAAAAAAAAATACAAACAGAAAAAAGGACAGATTAATTGAAAAAATGTGTCCTGTATGCGCACGGAGGAAAAAGTTTACGCAGGAGTAAAGTAATAAAGCAGTACCGAGAGAGTTTTTCTAATTTGGTCGTCGTTGCGAAAATTTGTGCGATTATGAGAAAAGGGCAAGCAGACTAAGCAAGTAGTAGAGGTTAAGATTCGAAAAACAATGTTCAGCCTTATTATCGTTTATATCGAGTCCAGCGAGCGTAGGTACAGTTTTAAAAATATATACAATGCGGTAGAACAGAAAAAGCTCGCAGAAAAGTTTACGACTGGCCGCCAGGTATAGCCTACTCGTATCTATATATATGTAAGATAACAAAACTGCAATTACTTTACCTCCCTCTAAGCCCCTGCTTCTTATTCTGATATCTTTTATTGGACCTATACATACTTATATACGTATACTCGTAAGTACGACTCGTGTTATTGTACATACCCACCTATCAACCTACCTAAATTTACCAAACATTTTCTATATACAAGGTGTCCCGTCTCGAAATGAACTCCCTGCAATCAGTAACTATACAACACATACCGAGTCTATGCATGTATGTTTGACTGACTCTGAATTGAAGGAGCCGAGATATACTGCTATGAAAATTTTTCGGCATATTCAACTCTTACCTTTCTGAACAATCGTTGTAGATAGAATATTGGGGTTTAAACCAAGAAAGAGATAATTATATGGTCGTTTGTCTTGATGGGTTGTGGGTTGAACGCGTAATGATCGAAATGATCGAAAAAACCTGTTTTAAAATGTGCAATTTTCACACAGCGTGTTTAACAAAATTTGTTCAACAAAAAGCTTTACTTAGCTTGACCTTTTGGAATGACTTTTTGGAACACCTCCCCTTTTCCTTTACGTCAGGATGCCTGGAGATGAGCAACCTCCTCCACCTACAAAAACTATACGGGCTAATTTATATTTTCAATCAATGTACGTAGTCTTGGATTACAAACAGCATTTACGTTTTCAAGTAGACGAAAAAAGATTGAAATGCAGTACACGAGTGCAAAGTAATTTCGATTTATAAAAAAATGAAAAAATATCGCAATTGGTTGCTTTCTGAGTCTGATTTTCCTAAATTACAAGAAACAAAGGATTTGTTCATTCTTGGAATGAAAAAAAATGTGCACCAGGAAGTTTTTTTTTCAGTAGTGGTACGGGTACAAGTAGATATTGCAATGAATATCTGAAACCCCGAAAAGGTACATTTAAGGCAATTGCTAAATGTACATACCAAATTTCAACTTCTCAGCTTGATACTAAAAAGAAGTTATGCGAGAAAAAAACTCAAAAAATAAGAAAACTCGCCCCAAAGAACCACTTTTTGGGAGGGTGAGAGGGTGCAAGGGGTCTGATAAGTTGAAACCCCCAAAAAAACGCACCTATACGTACCAAATTTCAACTGCCTGAGTTATGCAAGGAGCAACCTCAAAAACAAAAAGAAAAACTGATCAAAACGCGAGGGGTGGCAAGGCGGCAAAAAAGTTGAAATCCTCAAAACGCACATCTAAAATATCTACTAAATCTACAAGTCAAATTTTAACCTTCCAACTCGATGGGGGGAGGGGGAGGTATCCATGGGACAAACACAAAAAATAAGAAAACTGGCCTCAAAGGACCACTTTTTTGGGGATGTGAGGGGGTGCAATGAGGCTATGATAAGTTGTACCACCTAAAAGTCACATCTAGACATGCCAAATTTCAAACTCCTAGCTCGATTGAAGGGGAGATATTCGTTGGACTGGGGGGAGGGAGGGGGGTGCAATGGATCTGAAAAACTGTATTCTCCAAATAGCATATCTATGGTTCCCTACTGCACACCAAATTTCAAGCTCGATTTGGAGGAGGAATAATGCGTTGGGCAAACTCAAAAAAATCAGAAAAACTGATAAAAACCACTTTTTTAAAAAGTTGAAACCCCTAAAAAGCACATCTAGAACACCTGCGATATCCACATACCAAATTTCAACTTCCTAGCTCAACTTAAATAGGAGCATATGGGTGCGAAAAGTTCGAAACATAAGTAGAACCGACAGAAACCCATTTTTTTTTCATCTAAGAAGAGGTCCAAGGGGCTAAAAAGTTGAAACCCCAATTAGGTACGTTTAGGACCTCTACACGTCAAATTTCAACCTCCTAGCTCAATTTGGAGGAGGAGAAATGCATGAAACAGCCTTTTTTCAGGATCAAGAAAAATGGACCCCCTCCCCCCCTCCGATAACTTTCTCCTAATTGACCTGGATGACTAATTTTTAGGTATGTTATACAACTCTTGGTTCTCCGTCGATTGGCACAAAAAGAAACAATTTTTGCGATTTTTGCCTTTCAGAGACCCCCATCTCAAAATTTGGACATGACTGAATTTCGATCCAAAGTCATCCTCATTCAAAAATATGAAATCCGTCGCCAATTTAAGCCTACTGTCCAAATTTGACCGATTTTGGTCGATACTGAGCTAAGAAATTGATAATGACCTGATTTTCATTAACAATATGACTCACTTCTGTTTACAATTTACCAAGGATACATGAAATTTTTTTTGAATTTCTGAAAAATAAGCTCGACCTTCTGGGTGAATTAGATTAAATTAGTCAAAGAGCTTCACATTACCCGACCTGCATGACCTTTTGGCATATAGCTTGACTCATTAGCACCAGCTTAAATCATCAAAACAGTTAAAACACCCCGTTACTGTTTTTGTTAAAAATATCAAAAAGTTATTTAGACGACCTATCGTTATTATTAGTGTCACAGGATGGGCCAAATCCGATTTTTTAATAGCGATAGTCCCAGCTGCCTATCTATATTAGATACGAAGAAGAAAACAACAAAATTTTTTTTTATTCCGATGAGATATGAATATTTTGAGCTCCTCGGAAGCGTGCCCATCCTTTCAGATGTTTGTACTTCTCCGCGCGTTCTACTTTTTCCAAAAATAAAAAATTTCCATGGTAATTTGGGGATTTTTTTAAAAATTTTAAATGACCTTAATTTCATATCGAAAAGATATAATCGATGGGACTGCAACCATTGAAAAGACCGCATTTGCTTCATCCAATGACAATAATAATAACGATAGTTAATGAAAATAAATTGTACATATTTTCAACAAAAGCTATAAAAATTGCACATTTTTAAACACTTTTTTTTCGATTATTTCGATCATTACAAGTTCAACCAACAAACTATCAAGACAAACAAGCACGCCATCAAATTCTACACAACATTATCTCTTTTACGGTTTAAACCCCAATATTCTACCTACAACGGTTGTTCTAAAAAATAGAGTTGAATATACTGAAAAATTTTCATACTAGTTTATCTCGGCCCCTTCAATTCAGGCGTCAGTTGGACATACATACATCGACTCTGTATGTGTTGCATAGCTGATGATTAAAGGAGGTCCATATCGAGACGGGACATCCTGTATGTGGATAGGTATAAAATCAATAGTTGATTATTTGTTGTTGGTTTTTATAGAATGTTTGTTATTGTTTTTTGCCCGGAAAACGTTTAATAAACGGACGATATTTAACGTCGTAGCTAACTTGTGAGCCTCATTGGTATCGAAACGATGTATCGAGATAAAAAAGAAAACCTTGAACAGAAAAAAAAGTGAGATGAATGGAGAGAAAAATTACACCCGAAAAGAAAAAAATACATAGGAATGGGTTGGGCGAGGAGGATGGTGCCCTATACCGGTGGGTTTTTAATATGATACTAGTTGCCGGCCAGGAAAGAGATTGTTGTAAATAATGCAAACTCCAGAAAACGGGTCCCGAGAGTGTTAAAATATTCCGTTTCGGAATGGAATACATTAAAATGTTGCCTCTACATATCGAAGAGTGTAGTGCACCTACCTACCTACCTACCTACCTACGTACCAACCTATCTATCTATCCTGTAGTGTACTCTTATGTAGGGAGGCTGACTTGGGCGCCTCGACCAAAGCTTTAGAGAGCGATAGTTGTATTTGTAACAGTGTTTGCCTTGTATACAAGAACAAGAAGAACAGCACAAGGACGAAGTGAGGAAATAAATTGACCACAATCTGGCCTTATATCCGTTACACGTCATTGAGATGGTGGTGGTGGTGGTGTATACGAACACAAAGGCCATCAGATGCACCATCACCGCAACATCATGCTTTATTTTCTATTTGTTGATCGATTTCAGCTCTTTATATTACCTATTATTACGAGGATTAATAACGCATTTCTCTCTTCGAATAATGAAGCACTACCTAGTACATATAGCTAAGACCTTTGCGCAGGGTAGCCACCATTCACAAATTTTATTTACCTACATATGTAAAGTACATGTGTGAACTAGGTGTTATAATATGAAGAACAGCGAGAGGGAGGAAGCCACCAAAAAAGGTACGATGCATATATAGTTATAGTCAAATACGTGTGTGTGTGTGTGTGTGTGTGTGTGTAACGTTAACATTATACTCGCGCACGATTTAGGATCGCGTTATTTATCCAATTTGCGGTTTATTTGCGAAATGTTTTCTCAAAGGTTAATTTAAGCTGCGCGAAAACTTGTTGGAATCGAGGTTTTATAGTCGTACACCATAAAATAAGCTATCGCCTTGTGTAATCCTTCTTCTACCCCTCACCCCACCCTCGTTCGCCCACCCATCTATCCGTCCGGATACCTTGTATCATCGTCCTTTTTATACGTAGTCGTGAGTACTATTCCACGCTCATTTTTTCTCTCTCGCCCTCTTCCTCTTATTCGTCGAATTTATCTATCTTCGTTGCTCCTACACGTACACGACCATTTCGAGCGTGTTCCACATAAACACATGAGAAATGCTGGCGAAAAAAATATGAAAAGAAAGAAGCTTTTAAACCAACGAAAAGTATACGCGCGGTATTTCTTTTGCTCACAAAATTCCAACCTATAGCTAGGCCAAGAAAAAGGATAGCATTTTTTTTTTCACTTTTGCGAGCCCGTTTATAATATTTTTCATTTGGGCGATTATGTCGTTTGTGTTTTACGAAAAGAAAATCTCCTATTAGCGTTAATGATGTGATTTTTCATCGTCTTGTTGTCCCTCTCTGCGCCGCGTACTCTCTTTTTTGCCATGTGCTGTGCCGCCGACTCGACCATACAGAATGTATTGCCTTTGCCGAAACATCGTAAAGATGGGATTAATGTTGTATGTACCGAGGCCTACTTTTTTTTCTTTATTTTTTCTAAAAGAATATTATAGCGGTACGAGCGGTAGGTAGCCTTTGGGCGAATATAAAAATTTTCAAACGTTAATTGGCTAATTATGACCGTTGGTTTGTGAACGTTGAACGATGCAACGCGACGGGAAGGAGTTTTAGAATGATAGGGCTTTTTTTTTTTTGATGAGTTGGTACAGAATGATTTTACAGTAGGTTAGATAAGGCGAAGAGAGGAGATGATTGAAAAAATGTTTTGATGAAATGAAAAGAAAAGTGAAATAACTTTTAAGTTTTTTCACCTATTTGATTGTAGAGGGGTTTTTTTACGAGCTTTGTAATCTTTACATTTTACAAAACGAATTAAAAATAATACTGAAATAATTAAAAAGAGAAGAAAAAATTTATTCGGACTACTTTTTAAATTAATCGTATTATTTTAGTTTTGTTTATTTATTGACGATGAAAAAATACAGTCAGGATGGAACTGAAACTGTTGATTTTTTTTTCAAATTCATCATCATCATCATTATATATTTTCATTTGGTAAAATTACAAAGAAATTAATTTTTATTCAGACAAATTAAAAGTAAATAAAACCGAGGAAATCACTCACGTCAGAATGAAACTCTCACTTGGTTAGTAGATTTCAACATTTTTTTGGGGTGGGAAAGGATATGATAACGGCAGGATCAGAATAGTTTGAAAATGTCCTTGATACGATGAAATAAAAACTTTACCTCTTCAACTCAGCCTTCTCAACTCAAAAAAATCATTAATCATCCAAAAAATTGAAAAATTCCGATGAAAATTGTTAAAAAAAAACTTTGGAAATGAAAGCACATCTAAGATTTATACAAAAATCTACACCTCAATTTTCAACTTTCTGCTCGATTTAAAAAGGAATTATGCGAGGAACAATCTCAAAAATAAAAAAATCTCTGCTCCAAAAAAAAAAATTACATTTTTTTTTGGACTCTAAGAAGGAGCAATGGGTCTGAGAAGTCGAAACATCCGAAAAGCACATCAATGGCCGCTAAATAGCCCTTGTAGGAGAGATATGGGTGGAACGTATCTTTAACAAGGTCATTAAGGGGGAAAACCTTATGTTACCCCTTTGAATTAATCCTGAAGGCTGATTTTTGGATTAATTATGCAATTTTAGATTGCCTATTGATTGACTGAAAAAGGAATATTTTTTGCGATTTTAGCCCCTCGGCACCCCCCCCCACCACATAAATTTGGATATAACTGAATTTTGACCCGAGCTCAACCTCACTCCAGCTTATCAAATTCTCCGCCAGTCTAAGCCTATTTCCCAAATTAGATCAATTTTAGTCGGTATTGAGCTGATCAAATGATTGTTAGCTCTGAGAAAAAAATTATGTGAGGAACAAATTCAAAAAATGAGAAGAAACAGTAAAAAAAAATCATTTTTAGAGCTATGAGACGGTGCAACCAGACTGAAAAATCTAGATTCCCAAAAGGCACATCTCGGACCCCCACTAAATCTACATATCAAATTTCAACTTTCTAGCTTTGCCTGGAGGGGAGTTTAGCGAGGAAGAAACTCAAAATACAAGACAAACCCGCCCAAAAACTACATTTTTGGGGTTGTGAGGGGGTGCAATCAGGCTGAAAAGTCGAGACCTTTAAAAGGCACATCTATGGTCTTTACTAAGTCTGTATACTAAATTTCAACTTCCTAGCTCAATTTGGAGGAAAGCCTTTTTTTAAGGTCAAAAAGGGGAATATCTCTTATATCCTCCCTCCTCATTGACTTACGAGGCTGATTTTTGGATATCATACAACTTTGGGTTCGCGATCGATTGACTCTAAAAGAAACATTTTTTATGATTTCAGTCCTTCAGCAACCCCTCCCCCAAAGTTGGAAATAACTGAATTTTAACTCGAGGTCATCCTCTTTCATGGAGCAATTTTGGTCAGTATCGAGCAGAGTGAAACATTTCAGTCTTTGGGAGGAAAAATAAATGAATAAAATGTAAATATCCGACAGGCAGAGTGCCATGGAAAAATTCTGCTACCCGTTCCCAAATGGAGGTGACATGGCTAAAAATGGTCGTAATGGTCTTCTAAAATCTCAAAACGGATTTTGTTGACCCCCGCTCCTCTCATCTGTGATAGGTTGCCATATTGTAATAAAATTTTTGTCTACATATAAAAACACCCTTTAAAGTTTCTGCTCTATCCATTTAGGGGAGAGGAGCACTGCTATTCATTTCAAACATTTTTAGTGCATAACTCATGCTTAACAGCTTTTCAATAATTATTCACAAAAATTTGAAACAATTACAAATTTTTAATAATGTTTTTTTGTATTTATTTTGTCTTATTCGCGAACCACTTCGCCCCCACTCCTCATTTTTATACTAGACAAACTCTAGAGTATATACTATGTTTAACCCAAACGGCAAACTAAATTTATTATTACTTCTTTCCATACGAATTTCCAAAGTGAGTGACACATTCAAATGAATAAAAATATGAAAATAGCATGTTCCAGTCCCTCAGATTTTTGGGATAGTCTACCCATTACACATGTAAGTCGCATGAGTTGACCCATCACTAGCAAAAGGGAAAGAAGTTGATGTGGAACAGCCGATATAACAGAAACAACTATTGATGCGTGAAGCATTACTCTATTCACGTGAGGAATCATAGAGATTGTACGATAATTGGAACATTTTCTCGCATTGCCTTTCTTGTGCATAGGGCACAAACCAGCACCATTCAGATGGCCACTTCCTATACCTCCTAATTCCATTGCAAAGTTACCACACCATCTTGATTGCTTTTTCTCCAAATGCATGCTGTATCTGTGCATCTATACCATTAGATCTCCAAACCTTGCGTTTCTTCATCACTTTTACACCCTTCCTCACCTCATCAATCATGATAGGAAGTTCTTCTTTGTTGATCACCTCTAGTACTCGGACCATATTATTCTTGACTCAGAATCTTCATCTTGGTATAGCTGCTCACGATATTCTCTCCACTTACCTAGAATTGCCTTCTCAATCCCCATAGTATTTTCATATCATCCTTCTTGATTTCGCGAGTTCATGGTTTCAGATCTCGAGAATCTGACGTATCTTTTTGAATACTGGGCTGGGGTGGCTTCTCAGCAGTCAGATTGATCTTGGATTTCATCGCAGGTTTGGTTCAGGAATGCTTCTCTATCCCTTCTACAGCATTGTTTACCTTTTCTGTTCAAGAAATGGTGTAATTTTTGTTCATTCTGGAGTTTTTTTCTCTCCCATTGTCAACTATTCATTTTAAAATCAAACTTTACCTCAATCAATAATTAAGAAACGGTATCTCAGATATGACAATCAACACTGCCATCACATTTCAAGGAAATAAGGCTGCGAAGCATCGCAAAGCTTTACTCCTTTAGATTTTTTTTTTAAACATTGAAAAAACTGTTTTGAAAGTTCAAGAAAATTATTCGCAAAGTATAAACGTTTAATATGAAACCCTCCAAACACGTCGATTATATCTCATAACACGGAAATAATCTTCAATCAGAACACCATTCTTTCGACAAATCCACCCTAAAATATAGCCACGGATGCCCAAAACAAAACCGAACCGAAGAAAAAAAAAATACAAAACTCTGCAAAACATCCATTAACAAAGGTCTCGTTCGTTTCATTAATCACACAATTCGCGTAGACTTGCTCGCTGTTCTGTATATTCTTAATCAAGTATACTCAAATCTGATAAAAGTACCTTACCTTATACATTCATCGTTCACCTCCTGCACTTACCCTTTATCACTTTTGCTTCCTTCGGACACCCAGTCTACCTATATTTTTCCGTTTCGTTATTAAAAATCAATGGCGAATTAATTAAAATTTCCTTTCTACCAATAAATGAATTACTATTCTTATCGGTTTTCCAGCGAGTCGATTAAAAAGTTTGAAAAAACCTACAGCAGAATCGAGGCATTGATAAAAAAAAAAAAAAAAAAAAAAAAAAAAGAAACAAGAAAAAAAAAAAAAAAAAAAAAAAAAAAAAAAAAAAACGTTAACGACTGAATAAACAAAAAATTAAAAAAAAAAAAAAAAAAGTCCAATTGCACAAGTAAAAA
>FIZR01003714.1:0-11783 GCA_900060175.1 Ferrisia virgata
TTTCCTTAACATTTCAACTTAAAATCATAAAATCAATCCTTCATAAAATAAGTCCCCTGATGTTAATCCAATGATGACGTTACACAGTTGACGGTCTGCTAATAACATCTCTAATTTTCTTCAATATTCCAACTTGAAATCATAAAATCAATCCTTCATAAAATAAGTCCACTGATGTCATTCCAGGCTATAAAAACCTGTCCACTGATGTCAGTCCAATGATGACGTCACACAGTTGGTCCGCTAATAACATCTTTAATTTTCTTCAATATTTCAACTTGTAATCATGATATCAATCCTTCATAAAATAAGTCCACCCATTTTGTTGATTACATTTGAAACATCCCCAAAAAAGTTGTATTTTGTGGCTAGCTCAAAAACAGGTCACTGGTCATATCTTCAATGCAATATTCTGTACGCTTAAAAACTGTGGAGCTGCAGGGTTCTTGAATTGATCGGCTTTGGTTTTCAGCGATTTCAGGTGATGATAGAAATTACGTTATCTTTACGCTTCCCCCTCCGTCAGGGTCGGCTTTTTGAGTAAAATGGATTTTCTAAAAAACTATGAAATAATTTTTTTTTTTGATAAACAACCCTCCCCCCTCTCGCGAGATAGATGAAGGACATCAATTTTAGATTATTAAGTGCAATATTTAAACTTCATCTCCTACAAATGATTGCTTAAAAGTGTGTTAGGAGTATACATGTATTTTTTCAACTCTTTGCGTAATTTAAATTGTTTTAACTGGTGCAAATGAGCGAGTATACTTACCTTCGTCCATTTAAGGTCGTTTTTTATCGTTAGTACCCTTTTCGGGGGTTCTCAATATTTATCTCAACATACAAAAATACTGTACAAATTGTTCAAAAATAGAGAAAAAAATTAGAAATTACTTTTGAGAGGTTAAAATGAATGAAATGTGTTCCCTTTGTTGATTTTTTTTATTATATTTAACAAAGGGTGCCTACGATTTAAAATAAGCGATTTGGCCCTGTTCTCAGATCTTAAAAATTATTGTGGCACTTTGTTGGGAAGGCTTTTTGAATATTTCACCATAACCCGCTACTCGAAATGTGAAAATGATATTCTGGGAGTAAGTACTTATTAGAACACACATTTTGGGGGGAAAATTTCATATATCTCTTTTGGTTTGGGTGCAATAAAGATTTGAAATTTTCTTTTGTTCTTTTTTTTCCTATTGGGTGAAAATTTTTGAAAAATTCTGGTATATAGCTTCTCCATTCCTTTAATACGTTAAGGCTTGGTTTAATTTTACAGCATAAACACCCTTTCAAGATGATTTTTCAATAAGAAAACATGGTTTTTTTGCTCTCTGAGTAGAGTGGGTTTGGAAGGAGGGAGAGGGGTGAATTGCGCTTGAAAATTTTTTTTGGGTCCCCTCGACAATGTTCCATGATAATTTTCAAAATCTGAGGACCGGGCCAAATCACCTTTTCTTGACCATAGGCACCCTTTATTTCAAAAGATGTGAAAAATTACCATTTTTAATCGTCCCTGAAAAATTGGCTATGGTACGTATCATATAATTGAAATATTGTACGTATTTAATCATCTAAATGTGATGTCCTAAGTTTATTTTGCGAGGGCGTTTTTCAAACAAATTTTCTTTCTAGTTTCACATGAAAAGATGGATGGAAAAACACAAAAAATGAAATTTTTTAAAACTACGTGAAAAAAAGGAGTAAATGGTGAAACTGCGTCAATCATAATGATTTTGGCTATAAATATACGTAAAATTTTCAAAAAAAAAAAACTTTCTCAATTTTTTTAAAATTAGCAAACTTTGAGGTCAGTTTTGCAAGGTGGCTGAAATTTTCACAAGATTATTTTTAGGTCATTTTGGTAATGTTATAAATATGCTGTTTGCAGATTTCCAAAAAAAAGCGAAATTTGTCCCACCCTAGTGTACAACTAACTTGGCTATTTCACCGCATGGTGCTACATTTGAGGCAACAGCAGCATTAGAAAAGTTTCCCGTAATAAAATCACCGGTTGTAGATGTATTATTCGCACTAACGCATGACCACAGCATAAGAATAAATGTTAAGATTGCGATTGAATTAGTAGTGTGAGCCATGGTGTTGTTGTAAAAAATCAGTTTGTCTTGGTGTCTGTTTTCATAAACAACAATTATTTATGTGTATGTTCTTGATCAGGATCACCCTATTCCGATTTTGTGTACAAATTTCAGTGTCGGAAGCTGTACCTATTTGCACATGTTTTCGTCTACACCGAAAAATGAATATTTAATATAATTATATTATTCGGAGGATCCGCAGATTAATTAGGTTTTAATCCAATTAGTTCGAAAAAAGAGAAACAAAAATTTGTTTTGAGAGTCATAAGTATAAAAGATTAATATTTTTACTTGTATATGAGGTCCTGTGTTTTTTAATAAAGTAGTCTCGTTGTAGCTTCTAGATTATTCCATTGGTCGGCTCAACAGTGTAGTTCGTCTTTACTCATATTTCGTATAACAAAGCAGGTGTTTCTATACAAGTCAAACTCGCGAAATTAAAAATAATTTCGTTTACTTAATAGGTATTTTTCATACAAAAAATGTGTAATCTAAAGACCTTTGATTTTGCAACCGTTATTTTCATCTTTTGTTTCATCACAAAAAAAAGTCATTTAAACAATTTCTAACTATAGTTATAAATGACTATCCTTGAGTTTTTGTTCCTAATTCAGATAAAGAAGTATAAATCGTGGTATAATTATGTCTATAATAGAAAGTATTTCTTGATAACGCAATATATTTTGATATTTGGTACACGTACAGTATATGTACCTGGTTAATATATTTTTTCTATGTATTTATTTGTAATTAGAGTAATCGACCATGTCATGCTGCCAACAATTTACATACATATACACTTATCTACTCACCTATAAATATTCATTTGTAGAAAAACACCTAACAACCTTGATATCGATATCAGAATATAGTATTTTGATAATTAACGAAATATATATTTCAATGGTTTTAAAGCATTTCCTTGTGCTTTTTTAATCAGTTCAACTTTGGGGAAAGGGCGAGTTTAGGAATGTATCATTTTTACCAGGATTTTTCGTGTCACATCCCGTCATGCCAATGTTGTCACTTTGGTGTCATGTAACGCGTCGTTTACAAGTCAGTACACGTTACACCCCGCTTAAAAAAAATTTCAATCAATCAGAATAATGATTTCCCCTCTCACTTTAACAGGCATTGCAATTACTGTGTCAATTTTAAATCAGAGAAACGTCATCAATATTCTGTGGCACAAAAGTGGTATACTTTTGGCAAATTTTTGAGTTTCAGGTGACACTTGAAAAACACATTGCTGGCAAACTTCTGACACATATTTGTTGACACTATCATGGCACAGATATGTTATAAGTTTGACATTTTCGTTGGCGCATTAATGACGTTTAAATGACTTATTTCTAACGCTTGTAAGATTATATATTCTATTGGCATAAATATGACATGAAGTTGATGTTTCAGCTGACACGTTTGTGGCATACGAATGGCATATTTCTGACACAAATTGGGTAGCGCAATCGTGGCAAAAATGTGTCGAATCATTGGCGCCTTTGTTGGTACCTTAATGACATAAAAATGGCAGACTTTCATTTTGTGACTTGGCAGTGGCATATTATTGACAATGTTGCAGCACCTTTGACAAGCTTTTGATTTGATTATGATATTAATGTATTCTGACATATTTATGGTGTGCTTTTGACACTAATTTGGCACATTTCTAACACAATTATGGCATATTTGTAACACTGCTAAAAATATGTGACAATTGCGTCAGAAATGTGCCAAAGTAGTATCAAAATCACGCTATAAATGTGTCAGAATAGTGTCAAAAGCGTGCCAGAACTGTGTCATAATGTTGTTAGAAGCATATCAGAATTGTGTCAGAATGTTCAGAAGTGTGCCACTGATAAGTCACATTAGTGTCATAATCAAGTCAAAAGCATGTCAGATTTCATTCATATGCCAATAGTGTGCTGCCAAAACATAGTCAAATTCACACAACATTAAAAACATGCCACAACAGTATGAAATCGATTCTGCACGGTTGTCAGAAGCATGCCACCACCAAGTCACATAAGTGGCACAATCAATTCAGAAGCACTTCATTATTATGTCATTCGTGTGCCATCAATGTCCCAATACCTCTTCAAGTAAATGTCGTATCATCGTCAGGACCAAAAAATGAAGTAGTTAATGCCCTTTAGGTCTTCTTATGCTAACTCCACAGTAGCAATTATGGCGTCGGAAACATGTCACTGATGACTCAGATGTATGTCATTAATATGTCACAGTAACGTCATAGCCATGTCATAATGAAGTCATTTTGGAGTCATCCTGGTGCTACAATTGCACCATATCAATCTCACTGTCATGAGTTGGGCAAATATTTAGTGATCTTGGATTAGCTAAAGCATTGCCAGAAGTGTATCATTTTTGCTGTCAGAAGTCTCACGCCAGAACTGTGTCATGTGACACTACTTATCCTGACACCATTTGCACGGTGGGTTTAGAAACTGCTATTTTTTTGCATGGTGAATGATACTGACAAATGGATATATTTTCATCCTGGTCGTGTTTATGAATTACGAAGGCGCCTATTATTAAATTTTAACGAGGAAACAATAAAACATGGAAGTTGAGGCAATTTTCGAAAATCAAGTGTATTTAAAAATGCAATAATGTAGGAATAAGGTTTAAAAAAATGTTAATACAGATCTGAAACGTTTACGTTTGTTTTGTGTGGTCCCTCCCTTCGTGTAATGTAGTCCTTTTTTCGAAAATTATTCATTATGTTGTGGAATGGTTGATGAAATGGCACAATAATCTTTTTTAGGTTGTATTTTTGTTAAAAAATTGAGTTCCAACTCAAAAGATTCAAAATTATCATCAATTTTTAGAAATCGACGAAGTTGGCCCATTTCCATAATAACTTTATGGCGCTCCCAGCGGAAAAATACAACACTTTAAATGGTAATACCGCAAAACGTCGATAGTACAGGCTTCATAGTACTCAAAAATTGACATTTTTGACCCCAACAAAGTGGTCCCTTGTCGTATGCATGTCCACATATATGAGTGTTGACGACCTTGGGTCAAAATTCAACGATCATCATTATGATGAGGTCTCAGTCGTTCATGACCATAACTTTCTTAAGTGCCTAGTTTTATGTTTCACCAAATGGTCTCGATTACTGTGGTGATATTCTGGATATTACTGGACTGATTATCCCACAGTTTTTGAAAATTTTGTATTCGACAATTAAAATTGAAAATAAAAGCTAAATGCGAGTTAGGTACATATATGTTTTTTTTGTTTTGGTCAAATATACATTCTGATCCATTGCAAGTAAATTGAAAAACTCAATGTTAAATTAAACTATCGCTAATTTCACTCAGTATCCGGCTACTTGTCCCGATCTGAAGTCGCTGATAGAGTGCAATTGGCCATTTTTTCTTTCAATTGCTGTGATTGCTGGGAAATATTTACGACTCACTCTCCGTGTGTCGTGGCCAATCATCTTCATTCCATCGAGAATATACTTGACATAAAAATAAAATCTATGTTAATAATTACTCGTAAGACTATATCACTCTATTTTGTCGAGAAAGTGAACCGTAAATAGATAATCATGAACTACCATCGTACTTCATATACTTACTTGTGGAAATTCAACGCCTTTGTAGTACATCCATTTCATCGGAATTAGTTGGTGATGAAAAAATATATTACGTACGGCTGTTTCGATATCCTCGCGAAACAAAATAGACCGAATGGTTGCCTATAAAGCATATTACGAGCATTCGTATAGAGTAATACACTAATAATATTGGTAATCGATGTATTAAATTTTATAAACGAGTAATTCACTAACTATCGCTACACCGGAGATGGTCCTGGGACCGCCTGCGGCACCAATGGCTAATCTAACGTCACCATTTTCATCAGTTATAACGGCAGGGGTATGGGAAGACATGGGCATTTTACCAGGTTCGATGTAATTTGCTGTGGATGGTTCTAAACCGTAGAGGTTGAAATTATCAGGCTGACTAAAATCGTACATTTGATTATTAAATATTATTCCCGTAGTCGAAGAGAGAATTTCGCTTCCAAAACTAAAGAAATTCAGAAATATATGATAATTGGGTTGAGCTGCGTTGAAAAAAGTTTTGTGTGAAAATCTAAAATGATGAAAAATATATTGCTTACTGTTGATTGAGGCTGCTTGTAGCCACGACAGCATCTCCATTTTGCGATACCACTGCTATGTTTGCAGTTCCATGACCACGAGGTCTTGAAATAATGCCGCCATAGTGTTTTGGATCGTTCCACGTACTGTCTCCGATGTTGTTTCGAGTGTTTTGAAGCTTTTCTTCGGATGTGATCCTGTTCAATATCTGTATAAGAATAATACAGACCATGTAATAAAGATCATGGTTCAAGTATGGTGTAGGCAAGGGTACATTTAGGAAGCCGAATTACCTACTGTTTGAAGAGGAAAATGGTTGATAGAGGGGCCAAATTTCACTTGGGGGGGGGGTCTGCTAACGGCAAGCTAACAGTTGTTGAAAAATCACCATAAAACCATGTGGTTAAAATTCCAGGTGTATAACAAAATTTTTCCAATGTGCAAAATTTTACCCAAAGTCCAAAAATTTTTAAACAAGTAAAAAAAAATTTGTTGAGAATTTAAAAAAAAAATGAAATTATTATGCGATGATTACGGGTAGAAAGTTTCCTCAATTCTCAGAGGGTTTTTTAAAAATACCACTTCTTTAATTTTTTCACCATTTAATGATGAACTATGAAAAATGTTTTTTAAAAAACGCTCTTTTATGATGCATGTAAAATATCTATTCACACCCCACAGATGAGTTTTCAGGGTTGCTTGAAGAAAAAATTTTTTATTATTTTTTAATAGATCGAGTACAATTATTGTTTTCGTACATTTGAAATGATTTTTTCAGTATTAAATTTTTTCTATTTTTCCCCGTCTTTATCAATTTTTTAAAATATTTTCGATGATTTTCAGTTTTTTTTTTATAATTCAGATCAATTTTTATCCAATTATTACAGGTTTTTTCCCGTTTTTACTGAATTTTCAATTTTTTTTTTACGATTTCGGTCAATTTTCACCTCATTTTTACTATTTTTTCGCGGGTTTTGATCAATTTTGTGCCGTTCCCCTACTTTTATCAAATTTTCACACATTTTCATCCATTTTTAAAACATTTTTTCATGAATTTTGGTGAATTTTCTGCTCTTTTTACCCATGTTTACTATAATTTTACCAACTTTCGACAATTTAATGATTTTTTTACAATACATGTCAATTTTAAATCAATTTTCACTATTCTCCTGTGTTTTTTGATCAGTTCATTGCAATTCTTGTTCGTTCTATTAAATTTTCACAAGATTTCCGATGATTTTCAACTTTTTTTTTGCGCTTTTTGATAAATCCCCCCTTAATTTTTATTAAATTTTTACACAATATCTACCAATTTTTCATGAATTTTGATCAAACTTCTACACTTCTTTACCTTTTTTTTATCAAATGTTTACTAATTTCCCATGATGATCAATTTTCTACATTTTTCACTCAATATTTCTCAAAATTTTACTTCTTTTTTGCACTTTTTTCCTTCTTTTTAAAGCAAATTTCTACAAAATTTTCGATGTTTTTCAACATTTTTTTTAAAATTTTGATCAATTATTTGCACTTTATCAAACTTATATTAAATTTTTACTAATTCTTAATATTATCAACAATTTTTTCACAATTTAGGTCAATTTTTCCCGATTTTCACTATTTTTTTGTGATTTATGATTCATTTTTGAAACTTTACCTCCACTTTTATTATATTTTTACACAGTTTTCACCCTTTTTTTAAACAATTTTTCGCATTTTTTTTTTACCAATTTTTAATGTTTTTCAACGATTTTTTTTTTTTTATAAATTTGGTTAATTTTCATTCATTTTTTCGTGATTTTTGATCAATTTACTGACCATATTTCTACCCACTTTTTGATGATTTTCGACGATTTTTTACAATATTTCGGTTTTTTTCACCTATTTTGTTGACATTTTTTCATGACTTTTGATTTATTTGTTGAACATTTCACCGATTTTATCACATTTTCATCCAATTACAGATGATTTTTAAGGATCCTTTTTTCATTTTTTTTTTACCCCATTGTTTTGATTTTTAAATAATTTGTTGAACCCAATTTCCAGGCTCACCTAAAATTTCGATACGAGATTTCAAATCCCTTAGCTCAATTTAAAAGGGTCATAAGGCTGGAACGAACTCGAAAACTAGAAAAAACTACCCTCAAGTTATTTTTTCAGCCTTATTACGTGGGTGCTGTGAGGCTAAAAAGTTGAACTTGTGAAAGTTTCATCTGGGGATGTACCAAATTTCAACCACCTAACTCAATTTTGAAAAGGAATATGCATAGAATTGTATTTTTACAAGGTCAAAAATAGGGAAAATCACAGTCTCCGTCTTACTAATTGAAATAGTCATATTTTCGATTCTTTTTCGAATGGCCCGAAGAAAAACAATTTTTACTATTTTCAATCTTCGGCATCTTCTCTTTCAAATGAGGAGGGGGCGGGTTTACTGAAATAATACCAACGCGATGAAAAATTTCAAGTAGCCCACCATTTCATTCTTAATCTTTATCTAGGTATTTTACTTACTATCGAGGATGAAAATTGAATAATTATAAGGGGAAAAAGGTAACTTTTGTGCATACTTCGCTGTTGTCAACAAATTGAGGATCTCCTAATTTTGATCGCGCTGCAAATGCATATTTCAGGGCCTCGGTGATTCTGCGAGTATCACGCAAATCATCGTGAGTTGGCAATAATCCATCGACTAGCTTCAAAACATATGTTAAGATTGGGCCGGATGATGGTAGGAATAACGTACGAATGGTGAAATTTTTGAAAATGGTCGTTTCGACTGGATGTACCAATCTTGGTCTGAAAAATAGAATATTATAATGTACGATGACCATTTTTCGGGGCTATCGTAGACTGTACTACGTATCAATGTAGAAGAGATATTTCAACTTTAATCCTTTACTCGTAATTTTTAAAATCGTCTTCTGTGATGAGACCACCCTGTAATCGAATGGAAGTAACAATCCTTTGTGCCAAAGGGCCTTCGTAGAAGGCATCTCCTCCTTCTTGCGCGATTGTGCGTAAGGTTTGAGCCAATCTCAAATTCAAAAATTTATCTCCGTATTTTAATTCTGTTCCCGATTCCATGTTGAGGAATATATAACTAAAGAAAGTCTAGGTGTATATTACTCAATGTATTAAAGAAGAGATTAGCTTGTCTTACTCGAATGTCGAAAGAAACGAACTTGAAATTATCATTGAGAGCGAACATTTCTTTTCTTTCATGTATTGCCTTAAGAAGAGGCATGCCAACAGGAATACCTTTTTCACACAATTTGATGGACGGTTCGAATAAATCATTCCACGATACTCCACCTCCAAACCTTTTAAATGCCATCCAATATCCGCGAACTTCTCCAGGAATAGCGATTGATAATACTCCTAAGATAAGGAAAATTATCCTCATGTCGTAATGTAGTCGGTATTGATTTGAAAGTTTTGCATATGTTGGGTAATTTTTTCTTACCTTTTTTCGCCGCGTCCGGATTGTCCCAAAACATATTACCTAACGATTTTTCAGGTGCTTTCTCTCTGGCAATAATGGTATAAGCTCTACGACCAGATCTTTCGTAAATCGTCATGCTGAATCCTCCTCCTATACCTGAAATATGTGGATGGACAACACCCTCACATATGAGTAGAGCTATAGCTGCGTCCACCGCTTTTCCTCCCTTGGAAAGAATGTTCCTATGATTAAATCATATTATTAGGGTTGAAGGTGTAATTGAAAGTTTTATTTGGGTATTAGTGATCCGAATTTCGCTTTTTTGGAAAATTTGCAAAAGGTAGTGGAAATCAAGGTAGTTGTTGTATGACCTGAAAAAGATGTGGTGAAAATTTCAGCTTTGTAACTCAACTTATTCAACTTTCAAAACTGACTTCAAAATTCAAAAATTTTCAAAAATTTGAAAAGAAATTTTTTTTGAGAATTAAATTATTACACATATTTATAGATAAAATTATTGTGGTTGACAAAATTTCATCATTTTTCTTTTTTCAGAGGTTTTAGGTGTTACGTAAAAATTGTGTAAGAAAGGGAAAAAAATTGAGAGAATTGGTGCGTTTAAGATTTTTATTGTAAAATGTTTCACAAAATCCCAATAAGTCGTCCCCAAAACCTTACAACTCTTCCCCTTGAGCTACCTAAGATTGGGGGAAGGGGGGTGTAAAACGTGTCTCAAAATTCAGTTTTCACCTAAAATGTTGTAAGGTAAGCAGTTTAGGGGTAAAATATTTAGTACACTTTACACGCAAAGAGTAAATATTGAAAAAATTTAAGTTCGGATACTTTTTACGTTGTCGGTATAAATTCAACCCTTATATTCGCTGTTTCTCAACAAAAAATTTACGTCACACCTCAACATTTCAACTTGGAATCATAATATCAACCCGGGTCAAAGTTCACTGTTGATGGGTAAACCGATGAATGGTCAACTGTGGAATGGCCTATTAAACATTTGCCCTTTTCGTCAACATTTAAACGTAAAATCATAAAATCAACCAGGATCAAAGTCAATTAATTCCCCTCAACATTTCAACTTATAGTCATAAAATCAATCCGAGGTCAAGGTCAACTGTTGACATGTCAACTTTCTTTAATTTTTCTCAACATTTCAATTTAACATCATAAAATCAAACTGGATCATGGTCAACTAATTTTCCTCGACATTTTAACTAAAAATCTTGAAATCAATGCAAGGTCGAGGTCAACTGTTGGCGGGTCAACTGATGACATTTCAACTAGAAATCATAAAATCAATCCGAGGTGAAGGTCAACTATTAATTTGTCAACTTTTTAAAATTTTCCTCAACATTTCAACTTAAAATCATAAAATCAACCTGGGTCAAGGTTGACTAATTTTCCTCAATATTTCAACTTGAAATCTTAAAATCAATTCAGGATCAAGCTCAACTGTTGGCGGATCAACTGATGACAACATTTCAACTCAAAATCATAAAATTGTTTTACGGTCAAGGTCCACTGTTTCGACGAGTCAACTTCAAACATCTCTAATTTTTCTCAACGTTTCAACATAAAATCATAAAATCAATCTGGTTCAAGGTCAACTTATTTTCCTCAACATTTCAACTTGAAATCTTAAAACCAATTCAGGGTCAAGCTCAACTGTTGTCGGGTCAACTGATTACATTTCAACTAGAAATCATAAAATCAATCTGAGGTCAAGGTCAACTATTAACTTGACAACTTTTTAAAATTTTCCTGAACATTTCAACTTAAAATCATAAAATCAACCTGGGTCAACGTTGACTAATTTTCGTCTTCATTTCAACTCAAAATCATAAAATCGTTTTATGATTAAGGTCTACTGTTTTGACGAGTCAACTTCAAGCATCTCTAATTTTCCTTAACATTTCAACTTAAAATCATAAAATCAATCCTTCATAAAATAAGTCCCCTGATGTTAATCCAATGATGACGTTACACAGTTGACGGTCTGCTAATAACATCTCTAATTTTCTTCAATATTCCAACTTGAAATCATAAAATCAATCCTTCATAAAATAAGTCCACTGATGTCATTCC
>FIZR01003720.1:0-13906 GCA_900060175.1 Ferrisia virgata
GAGTCTGGGCGACAATATTTCACGATATTATCTTTCAAGGGCTACCTAAAATGTTCTTTAGGGCATCGTAGAACATGTTTCCAGCAACAAGTCATTTTCGTCAAAAATTAATTTTTTCACCTAAACTTACAGTTTTCTCGAAAACTTGTTTTTCACCCTAAGGGTCGGTTTCTCACGTCGTGTCACATATGTTAAGGGATATTGGTGGGAGATTTTGAACATATTTTAGACAATTTTGTCTAACCGGAACACTTGTTTGAAAATTTCAAGATGATTTTCTACTCGCACTTTCTGATAGGAAATTCTGAAAAAAATCTATTTCATGTATTTAGTCTCTTTGTACAGCGTCATATTTTTTTTCAAAATTTTTCAGCAACTAAGGGAATATGTTGAAAATTTGAAAAAATATTTTTCCACCCAATTTTTCGCCCTTAAAACGATCGTTTTTGATTGAAAAATTTTTTTCTCGTTAGTATATCTGAGCATCTGATGTTCACATTGTAAAAAATCTTTTTTCACCTTGACCCACCCTGCTGTACATTGCGTACGTACTTGTACGCTAATCTAAGTGGAAATGGAATAGGCTGGTACTTTTTTTTCCACTCTTGTATTCGGGAGTCGAGAGATCAATTGTCACACGAAGGTAACCTTTCATTATTTTCGGTCTGCTAGTTATATTCGTTTTACTGTATTCGCTTTACGAACATCTTGCTCAAGTTGGCGTAAAGGTATACAGTCTGAATGTGTTGAAAAAAAATTTTCCAACCAGCGTAATAGGTTTTTTAAAGTTGAAGAAAAACGCGAAAACCCTATTATAACCGTTACGGAACGATATGCGGTTATACGTCGTCTAACGAGAGTAACGCTTTGTTAGATCCGCAGCAACAAAAGCGGTTACGCTTGATTAATAGTTCGTAAAAGATTATTATCAAATTAGACGACGACAATTGCTTCGGCAAAGGCTTCGCATCGTGGTGGATTAAAAATTCGCGCTCAAATTTTCTTCCTTTTTCTTTTTTCTCTCGTCGAAAATTGAGCCGTTGTAAAGCTCGATTCATTCAAACCGAGTGTATTTGTGTAGGTAGAACGCAGAGACCGTCAGTACTTACTGTTTACTTGCTCGTTTATCATATGCAGAAACGAGCCCTTAACGTGTATCGGGGCCGCGTGCGCATGCAAATTATACAGCAATAGCAAACCGGTTAGCGTAATGTTTGCTATTAGCTAAAACGTAATTTAAAACATTTATCTGGACAACGTATCTGAAAAGTATGTGAAGATCGACTATTACGATGGGTTCTTGTCGATGCTGTAATAATAGGCGGTTTATACATACTTTTTCGCGATAAAAACCTGCTTCGCAAGCGATTTATGATGAAAACTTGTCTCTTGTAAAAGGTGCGAATTTAAGACTGCAATGGTCAAACGTAACGTTTGTATTGCGATAAAACTTTTTAACAAATCTTTGTTTTGGACAAAAAGGTGTTATCGTTTCATGTAAATCTAAGTATAGTGGAAAGTGCAATTGATTTTTATTTATTTGTTCGAGGCGTATTTTTTTGTTACACGAAAACATGGTTGCGTAATTTAGTACCTAGTTGTTTTATAAATTACCCAAAAGGCTCAAAAAAAAAAAGATGTGTTGATACATTCGAAATATAAGATCCTCGATTGTATTGTTTAGTTTAGAAAAATCTCACATTCGCTGGAAGGAAATTCGTAATCATAGTTTTTAGCTATTTGACGGCACTGTAGTGTTTAGTTTCAGATTGAAAGGATATATATATTTACTATTTATTTACACAAATGAGTCGGGAATCTTTTTTAAAATTATTTACTTTGTAATATGACAAGTTTGAAACTAGTTTGCTATGGTTGTGTGTTTTTTTCTGTTACATCACATTCTCATTTATTAATTGTTATAAGTAGTTTTTCTTTTTCATTCATTTTAAAAAGACGTTTATTGGAACGTGAATTGTAACCGGTTCGACGAACGTTGCGTGACCTATTACATTGTTTTTCTTTGCTGTAGTAGCTTCCAGTCTGCGAGCATTTATTGTATGTCATACCTGCGTATATTATATGTGGTATGTTTTATTATGATGTATGTGCATATGTGTACCATGTACTATTTTTTTTCTCTATTCTGATATGGTTTTTTATATTATCCATATACAAAGGATGTATGAGAGAGGATGATGTTGGTACGTGTATAAATGCGGTAGAACTCCACGTTACACGTAGGTTAGTTATACAGAAATCGTATGGTGTACCTAATTTGATAAGAAAGAAAAACCGTGCTAGGTGAATGAACGAAAATTGTTTGTTGGCGGATTTGGTGAAGATTAACTGTACGTTTTTACCAGATAGCCGCTTCGAATGAATAATTCAATATCCCGACGACTTTTTAACGAATTTCATTTACTCGAAGGGCTAATAAAATTTGAAAAAGTATCGTACGTTTGTTTTGTTTTAGGTAAATACGTTAAATCGCGTTGGCTTGCCCGTCAGCATCGTGTACATAATTTTCTAATTTTGCAATCGAACGAAGTTTTACCCTTCGAAATTAAAGCAATTTATTCTGCTGTAGGATATAATATTAAGCTATGTAAATTTTTCACTGTTTAATTTTTCCATGCTCCGAAAAAGCTGCTCCGTTGTATACTAATTTGAAGGGAAAAATTGCGGGAAAAAAAAACCAAGCTATAAGTTTGACTGGAACGCAATATGTTTCTGTTCAAGTTGTAGATAAGAAAAAAAGTTTTGACTGTGTGAATAATGGAGTGGATGAATTTTTGCAAAATTTGGAAAATTGACAACGGATATAGGGCTTAATAGTTGATAAATCGCCTCAAACTAACGAGGTTAAAATTTTAGCTCTCAAAGTTCAAGTTTAGCCTTACCAATGAAAACTCAAAGCTGAAAAAAATACCAAAAGTCGTAAACATTTTTTTTCTCAAAAATCGGTTTAATGCTGTTATTTTAAACTAAAATAATCATCAATGATAATTTTCATCTCTACTCACTTTTTCAAGGGTGATCAGAAAAATGTAGTGATTTGAGATAAATTTGATTTTGAAAAATTCCAATTGAAATATCTGCAGTACAATCCTCTTAATGCGTGAAAGTCAATAGAAGCCATTTTTTATGCGTGTTGATTTTTATTTTAATAGTAAGCAATCAAGTGAAACGACGTATTTTCTATTCAACAAAGATATTTAAGAACCACTGGAAAAAATAAAGGAGACGAAAAATCGCTATAAATGGTTTATAAGAGTTAAAATAACAATAATGTACCCGTTAAAATGTTTTCTCTCAAAAAGTGGTTAGCGATCAAAAATTATATTATTGTTGACTATTTGGTTAATGAAAATTATTTTACAATTTTTGGTATTCTTTAACACAATTTTTTTTATCATGTTAATGAATATCATGCTATTACGGTCTATCGACATACGGCGATTTAGAGGAAGGGGATATCAACAAAATCCGTTTTGGGGTTCTAGAACACCATTACGACCATTTTTGGCCATGCCAAATGTTTATTTTTTTTCCTAAACTAAAAATCATTTGATCAGCTCGATACAAACAAAAATCGATTAAATTTGGAAAATAGGCTTCGATTAGCGGTGGATTTGATATTCTTGAGGGAGGATGACTCACGTTCAAAATTCAGTTGTGTCCAAATTTAGGACAGGAAGTGCTGAGGGACTCAAATCCCAAAAATTGCTCCTTTTTGAGCCAATCGATAGACAACCCAAAGTTGTGCAACATATCAAAAAATCTGCTTATTATATCAATGGGGGGGGCATATGAGGGGCTTCTTCTTTTTCACCTTGAAAAAGGGTTGTTTATTCTCTACCTCTCTTCCAAAGTAGGGTTTATAAATGTGCCTATTGGTGTTTTCGACTCTTCAGACTTACTGCACTCCCTCACAGCTCCGAAAATTTGTTTTTCGGTCGGTTTTCCTTATTTTTTGAGTTTGTTCTCTGTATCACTCCTCTCCAAATTGAGCTAGAAAATTGAAATTTGGTATATGGATTTATTATAGATTTTTGATTTGCATTTTTGGGGGTCTTAACTTTTCAGCCTTATTGCACCCTCTCACGTCTCCAGAAAAGTTGTTTTTGTCGGGTTTTCTTATTTTTCGTGTTTGTTCTTCGCGTATAACACCCTCCCCCCCTCCTCCAACTACAATTGACCTAAGAAGTAAGAATTTTTTACTTTTTACTGGTTTATTTCATTATTTAATGCCTTTTTTTTATCAATTTATTTTAAATTGTGTTCGTTGATTAGTTCAAGTAAACATAGTTATCAAAGGCATATTGTTGAAAGAAACCAGATAATCATAAATTTTCGACTGGTAGCGATTGTGGAGGGGAGAGGATGTATAAAAAAAATTCATTTTGGTGTCCTAGAACATCATGAAGACCGTTTTTGGATACGTCAGATATTACCTATTTTATTCTGCTTGATACTGGTCAAAATCGGGCGTGTATAAATTTGGAAGAGAGGGTGTTATAGGTCAAAAATAGCCAATATTGTTCGTTTTTAATCTGATCGATAAAAAATCAGAAGTAGCATGAAATATCCAAAAGTAAACCTCTTACGTCACTTGTGAGTCGAAATATATAGATTTTTCTTTTTTTTTTTTGACTTTTAAAAAAGTCATTTCACCTCATAACTCTATCCAAATTGATCTAGAGTGTTGAAATTTGACGCATAGATTTGTATATTAGATGTCTCACATAACGCTTTTTGGGAGTATCGACTTTTTATCCATTTTACATCCAGTTACAGCTTTAAAAAAAAATGGTGTCTGTTTGGTCAGATTTGGTATTTTTATCAGTTTTTTGAGTTTGTCTCGTGGATATCTCTCTTCTCAATTGAGCTGAGAGGTTGAAATTTAGCATGTAAAATTAGTAATGGTACTAATTATGCATATTTTGACTTTGCAAGCCCTCTTGTACCCTCTCCGAACACTACAAAAAAAAGGTAGTGTTTCGAGTGGTTTTTGTTGTTTTTCAAGTTTGCGTATTCGATATGAGGGTTGATGTGCTTCGTGGAAAAATTTACCCCCCCCCCCCCTCCTCTTTACTAAGGCTTTCTTACCGCTCTGGAAAGAATATTCTTGGGCTTTTTAGTCGATTTCCTTATGTTGTTTGTATGATGATTTTTTGATGTTCAGAAGTACAAAAAAATTGGAAAAATTTATTCATTTACTTGATCAGGCGCTGATAGGCAGTGCTGTGCTTGTGAGACTGCCCGCTGAGCTAGGGTGTGATTGCATATTACCTTTCCTGTCCTCCCTACCTTTGTGAGAAATGTTTAATAGGCGTTCGATTTTTTTGTTAACTAACTACATGCAACGTTACAGTTCAATTACCACCGTGTAAAATTTTGAGAACAAAAAATTTGTCCAAATCGTAGTATTGAATGGTGAACCTTGTACTAGACAAATTTTGCAACTTTCTTTGTAACATACAAAATTTACCCATATTGATCTTTGAAGGGGCTCATAAAATTCAAAGGGAATGTTGCCTCTTCAATAATGAAGATAGGAAAAATGTGTAAATGACAAAATTTGTAGAAAAAATTTTTGTCTACGAGGTTCACCATTTGAATTCGTAATCAGATGAAAATTCTGAAACTGCTCAATTGTTAAATTTTTAGACGCCTGTACAGTGATACCTGAGGGTAAAATGGGGGGGGGGTGGCTAAAACTATCATAGTTGACGTGGCTTCTGCCTGTGCTATTCCTCTATGCTAATGCTGTTCCTCAACTCCTCGACATCTGTGGCAGGATAAAAGGCTCGGATAGCTGGTCGGACCTTTTCACAATTTATTCTTGGTTCTTATAAACTGAGCTGTATTTATTAAGACTAAGTTAACCTTGATCAATACAATCTTTTTATAATATAAATACGTATTTGGAAGATATTAATTTGAAAAATTCTTTTATCGCTTTATATTATGAAGATTGCTTTTTATTCGAAAATTTTAATATTAAAAATATCAGTTTTATTATATTTATTTCGAAGATTCAAAGATTTCGCATCTTTCGAAAACTTTTTTCGTTATACTTTTCGATTTTATTAGTTATCTTGCGAATGCGAGAGGTAAAGGAAAAATATAAACTTCTTTAATAATTTTGTATAACTTAGCATGGTAGAGCGTATTGAAATTGTGTGTTATATTTAGCGAAGCAGAATGGTAATTTCTTTGCACCGTTTCGCATGCCAGGGTCGTCGAGAAGTGAAAATATACGATACGAGGTTTGTCGCATCCGTTTTTTTATAACAAGCACGAAATAAAATTTCACTTGTATTAAACGTAAATTATAGTAAATCGAAAGATATCGATTCGCAGAAGTAACAAATTGGAATGGTAGCTTCAATGTCATCTCGTGTTTCCGCTCTGGTTTCATCTACAGCTATAGGATACGGTGACATTGAAAAGTATTTGAATTTTTTCTCCATTTTGTACATTTTAACTGCCGAAAATATTGCGCAGATACGTGTCAAAGGATATACTTACGCCTTTCTTTTTACGCGCCGTTTTTATATTATGCAAAAGGGATATTTTTTTTTTTTTTGGCTAACTTGTCTTGGCCTTGTTATACGAGTATTTCCCATTGGAGAAATGTTCGGTTATCGTGTGTACTCGTTTTGAATATTTATCGATGATGACGAATGAGTAGCATAGTGTACTAAGACTGACTAATACATATAAGAAAGTAGATAATACGATTTTCAATCATACTAATGTATTTTTTGTCTATCTTATTTGTGTTTCAGTGCTGCGAAGAATAACAATGGCATGCATACCAAAAACAATCACCTAGTCACTAATTATAATCTTTATTCTGAGCCTGTTTTATCGATTGAGGGACAGTTTGATAAAATCATCTCTACTTCTAATAGGTAAAAAATATTTAATTTTAATATATCTATACTGTAAACGGATTGGCGTATGTAAAATTAGTAAATTAGAAATTTCACTCCATTAATAATACTTCGAGATGTATTGCAAAATGTGTCAAAATGTCATTCAAGCGTAATGCTTGTATAGCTTCGAAATTCGCTCATTTTTATTATTAATATTTTTTTTAAACTAATAATTAATTTACAAAACGACAAAATGCAATGCAGCTTGATTGACAATACGCTCTCTAATGACTGGAAAAAACTTTACGCTAATGCAAAAAATTTTGCTCCTCAAGTCTATAAAAAATTGATAATCTCGTTAAAGTTAAAACAGTCGGCCATGTAAAAGATGGTGAAATTTATTTCAGGTTATTTTGTTCTGTTATACGAAAAATATTCGACGTCAATTGACACTCGTAATGCTCGACTAGAAGACTGCGAAATGTTTCACGGTCAAAATGAAAACTTTCGAAAAAAGCTGAAAACAAAAATAAACAAATTAATCCATTAAGAAATATTTCTAAAAAGAAAAAAAAAAGATCGTACTATTATTGTAATCAACTCAACTCGCGAGTTTCAAAAAGAAATGTAAAACTTTTAAACTAATTGTGCATGATCGAACGTCCCGCATTTTGAAAGTAAGCAGAAAAATGAGATAATTAGTTGTAAATGAAAAAATAATCCGTTATTCGATGCGGGTTTTGAAATTAATTTTTTTTTTAATAGTTACGTATAGTTTAGTTTTTGCGCGCAAAACCGCCTCTTTAGGCACAATGTCATTTTGCCTCGTGTGGGCTCGCTTGGATACAGAAACAGATTAAGCTGTGCAAGATCATTCTTGACGTTGTGTTTTTAATCTAAAGTAAAAGTCTTAGATTGCTATGGGTAAACTAAACGAGCATCCATTAATTTTTAACGAAATTTAAAGCGTTTTCATCAATCAAGCGTCTGAGCAAAATTTCACGTGGAATTATTTCTGCAGCCTTCACGGTGCGTATCTTCGTAAATCTTCATTGTTTCGGGGTTTATTTACGGGCCTGTATCTACCTACGTAATTTTCTATCAAACGTACATATATATAGGGCAAAGAAATTGGATCATTTTTTTCTCCTACCCTTTTACGTATTTTATCCGAGCCGAAAGGATATTCGGTACGATACGAAAATGACCTTGTTCATGACACGAGTAGGTCTCTATAGGCATACGCGTATATGTACCCTACTTACGTATTTCGATGAAATTTTATACCTTGATGTTCGATATTGATAATGCCCCAGTGATTAGAAACCTCCAAACGTGACATATCGAAATTAAACGTGTCGTGTTGCCATGTCTGCTCATTGAAATATCAGTTTCTTGTGTTCGTTATTTATTGTTGTTTGTTTTTTTTCTCTAAATGCTCGTCTTCTCTCTCTCTCTCTCTCTTTCTATTTTTTTAATGGATTTGTGTTTGTTTTCATTTTTATTATAGATAAGTAATATGCTAATAATGTGTGATTATCTACTCGAATGATTAATGTATTACGTACTTGCATAAGTATGTGGTTTTTTGATAATGAATTGTGTTGATATGTTTGTGGAGGATAAGAGGTATTGATCGAAGCCTATAGCTTTCTTATAGAACTTACAGAGTAACGTTTGTTGACTAAAACACCAAGTTAAATGATCAGTATTGTAATTAAATGACACAATTTTTATTGGTATACGTAATAAATTACTTGGCAATACTTTTTGACACCTCAATTAAGAAGTAGGACGGAGCTTAGAAATCAAAATCTCTAAAAAGTACATCTAGGTCTTTCACTAAAGTACAAACCTAGTAAATTGTAGCTCCTCAGGCATTCAACATGATAATTAGAGTGATCGTCCCCCTCTCCTCTCGTATGATACCGATCGATTTCCTTCCTTTTTATTTCAGCTTCAATATTTTTTTTTGACTTGTTTCAGAAGCCCTTCTAAAATTTTTATTTGCTGTATACTTCAAATTCGAATTTACACTCACTTTTATTGCTTTTACTTATATACTTTTGATTTGAACAAAACCGAGGATGTCACTTCAAAAAAATTTCATAACCAACTTCCGGCTGCCGAAGTTGTTTTTTCGGAAATTTTTTCGAATAAAAAAAAAGTTCCAAGCCTGATTATGACTAAACGCTTCAAAACTTGGTAAAAAACAATACGTCCAAGATGAAAAGTGGTATGAAACTTTGAATAGATTTTTGCTAAATTAACATTTTTCGCCAGATTTTTCAGTGTTTTCTAAACGAGTTTAAAATTAATTTTGGCGAGTAAAAATTTATGTAGCGTAGATTCGGAGGTAGGAAGTCTGGTTCCTCCAGCTCCAGCTCCACAATTTTTAAATAAGTTCCTCTGGCTCTAGCTTCCATTCCCAAAATTTTAAAAAGTGTCTCCGGCTGCGGCTTCCAGATTTTCAGTTCAAGTCCCTTCGCTTCCGACTCCGGCTCCAATAAAAATAAAACCAGAGGGGGTCTTCCACCCTCCGGCTCCCTGCTCTCAACATATAAGTGGAATGTAAATTCTTTCACTTCCAGAAACATCATTATCATCTTTCAAAATCTTGTTCAAAAAGAAAAAAAATTCAGCGATTAAAAAAACATCGGCCTAAGGGGCCCTCCTCCCTCCACCCTCCAGTTCCAGCTCCGGATCTCCATGTTTAGAAGCATCGCAGTGCGTTGCTTTTGACCCTGATTTTCGTAAAATAAACGCAATTATACGAGTTGTCGATGTGTTTTCTAAAACAGTGGTGGGGGTACTAGTAGACATAACTATCGACCTGGGACGAATGCGAGTGAGAGTTAAAGGTATAAATATGGAGGGGGAGAAGAGGACGAGGGTTAACCCCCCTCCCCCAGTCAAATTCAGCATTTACAGCTTAGAAATATGTCAAAATACTGATTTTTTTGACCTTTGATCTTCAAAATTTTCACCTTCGTTTCGTTCGGACTATATATTTTTGACTTTCTAAGAAAGAAATTTACTAACACCCCCCCCCCCCCGGTCCGAAGTCGACAATAGTTACGTTACTGATGAGAATATTAACAAAATGCATTTCGCGCTCTATAAGACCATCAAGACCATTTTTGAACATTTCAAAAATTCATTTTTATCCCTTCCCCCGTAAAATTATTTACTTGATGGTAGATAGGGACCAGTATTGTTCAAATGTAGTCAGAAGGCTTAGCTTAGATTAACAGCGGATTAGATATTTAATATTTATGTGTATGAATAGGGATGGCCAATGGGTGAAAATTCAGTTGTGTCAAAATTTGAGGAAAAATGTGCTGAGGAGCAAAAAAATCGCAAAAAGAATTTTTTTTACAAACTGATCGATAGGCGATCAAAAATTGTGTGACATTTCGAAAATTACGTTTCCTACATCATTTAAAATAAAAAACGGAGGAGAGGGGGGTTTCCTCATTTTGAGTAAGAAAAAAGTCTGTTTCGACTCTCCCCCCGCCCTCCTTCTTCATTGAACTAGAAATCTATAATTTGAAATGTAGATTCAGTAGGTACTCTAGATGTGTCTTTTAGTGGTTTCGACTTTTCATCCTCATTCCACCTCCTTCGAATGCCGAGAAAAATATGAGGTTTTGGTCAGGCTAGGTTAGGTTAGGTTCGATTATTACCGATTTTTGAATTTATCCCGCTCATATTTTCCCTTAAAATTCAGGTAGGTTGTTGAATTTTGGCATGTAGCAGTCTTATATGTGCCTTATGTGAGTTTCGACAATTCATTACAAAATCAATCCACAGTCCCCGTTCTACGATTTAATTATTTCGGATGGAAATAACTTTGGCAGCTGAACATATACATCTAAAATGTACTGGAAACCTTTTTGAAAGATTAAAGGGGGTACACTGAAAAATTCCAGACGAATTGTGCAGATGTGTTTTGTTTGACCGTGTGAAATTTGAGGAATGTTGAACTTGAAATTAATTTTCTTTCCTGAGGCTACAGGTAGACTGAAAAATAATAATAAAAATCGATTCTAAATGGTGAAATTACGCTGGTACGATATTCTGCACTTTTTTTACTCGAATAATTTCTTTTTACGAAATGTTGGTTTTGTAGCCAATTGTAACAAAAGTTATTACTTTTTTACCGACTTTGAAAAATTCTTTCAAAATCAAAAAATAATCTTTGGTTGGTAGAATTTCAGCTATAGGTTTCTTTGACGTACTCTTTCGATGTGGCTTTGTTTCATATTACATGCTTGTTGTTGGTTATCGAGCATGAATTTAAATAAGCGTCAAATATCCCTAGAAATGGTTTAAGTAGAACTCGAGTTTGGCCGTGAAGCAGATTACCTAGATATATAAATGTGTACTCATTTCTGCTTATCTCGTAGGTCTATGTATTTCAGTATCGTTGCCATTACGTACCTTATATACCTACTGCAAAATTTCGCAATACAAATCTCAGTTTAAATATAATTTTACGAAAATTTGTATTCTATTCGGTTACGTTTAGTCCTTGGAAAGATTTTACATTGGAAGTAACCTTCTTATGTTTCTTAACGGTCGATGGTGCCATATGATACGAGGAAAAATTTATCGTTCGCTACAAACGTTGTGGCAATGGGTATTTGGGTATGGGTATTTATTATGCCACCCCGTACATATAAATTGTATCGATTTGTGTAATTTATAGGGGTGCTGTAAAACGGTAAAATAGAATTATTTCAATCGAGCTAAAACGATTTAATATAAATCAAACAAAAATTAGAGTATAACGTTTTCATTTCTCGCACTTTGCGCTGCTTTTATGTAACAAATAAACGGCTACTATTAATTTACTCAGCTTACATCTACACATCCGAAGTAACGACTACGACCATAATAATAATGCTTTTGTAATTTGTCGAAATGTCGTTTAACGCGCCCATTTACAATCTAACATGGTTAAACAATTACGCTTTGTAAGTTGAAACTACATTTATACGTAATGTAAATACCTATATAAAATAATCGATTGCCATGTTTATAGGTTTGCGTAATTTACTTATAATATAAAATAAACATTCGACGATAATTTAAGTTTCACTTAATCGCGTAATTAGGTAATGCAAATTACTCATCAAGATTTTTGCATTTTTTTTTTTTTTTGCAACTTGCAGACAAATACATTCGTTATGCGAAGAAAAAGCTCAATTGGCTGTAACTTACGAAACGATAAAATCATTGCCGGCTTCGCATACTCCGAGTGCACCTCCACCTCTGCCTCCGTCAACGGCAACTTTACATTCGTACGGGCTAAATGTACCTTCTTCGCCAGTGGTTTCGGAAAACGAAAGTCCCACGCTATCTGTAAATAGAACGCCCAACATTTGCGTTGAAGATGGCAGGATTGAATTTGTAAAGGAAAATGTAGATAGCGTGCACGCCAACAACAATAATAATATTATCCAGAGGGATGGTTGTCGTCATTCCAGGGATGAAAAGATAGATAACGCTAAGGTAAGCGTATACGATGGTGTATTTTTCCTTATTTTTTTCCAGAACAGATATACGTATCTATCGTAGGGTATATGATATAAGTATTTTTCTTTTCCATCTTTATAATGGTTTTTTGAGTTTGGTATAGCGTAATACTGCGCCATTCGTACGAATTAATGACTCGCCATTTTGGGCGATATATACTTTACTACTGTACGAAAAATTAACCGTAACGGAATCCGAGCCAGGTACATTTGTTAAATCGAACTAAAATCCATTTTCAATCCTAATGATAGCGATTTTTAACTCTTTTGGCACGTAACCGTTTCGATTTAAGCGAATGATACGAGTATACGTTTCCGAGCACACCGAGACTGAAACGTAAATTGCACCGGTAACATTCTCACCGGGTCTGTTTTCCTTTTGACTGGCATCGTCGTCGGTGTAATGTTGAAATCGCTAATTCGACGTGGATTTTGATAAAAAGGGTGAAAGTACTTAGAATCGATTTTACCTAATGGTATTAACACGGTGAGAATGAACGCATCTTGGTTTTACCTCGAGCTTACCGCATCCACTGGATGAGTCTACGATGAAGAATTTTTCCTTTTTCTTGGTAATTTATGGACGAAAATTTCCATCGTCGTAATGAATATCTTCTATCTTACACCGCTTCACCACTTATGAATTATGTGTGTATGTGTGTGTGTAATCGATGTTGTGAAATTTCATTTTTGCAAAACGACAAGACACTTGCGATGAGGTTTTGTGGTTGGATGAATCGCTAATGGTTTTTTTTTCTCTTCGATAGTTTGGTTTCAAGTTCGATATGACTGTATAGTGAAAGGTTGTTGGGATATGATGTTTGATTGGGAAAATTTTCTTACTCATTATTATTCAGTTCGATTGAGATTTGAACTTTGAATTTATTTCATCCAAATTGTACAAATTTTCATTAATAATTTATAATTTTTTTTCTCGATGAGTTGAATGACTGTTTTGGATCTTGCTTCGTTTTTTCTACATCTGTAGAAAATTGAAGTAATATTACGAATTTACGAGTGATTTTCTTCATCGTCTCATATCTTCAAATAGCGCAGTCATTTTAGCTCAAAAATACATCAAATCCGATAAAAATTCACGCCAAGCGAAAATTTTGTTTATTAGTACCATGAAGTGTATATATATTAGGGTGGGTCAAAAAAAACGATTATTTTTTTTTCACTTGTGTGGTTGTGTTCAGAGGTGCGGAAATTTTATGTAAAATGAGTAAATTTTTGAAATTCGTGAGTTCGCCTTGAATAATTTTGTGTTGATTTACTGAATTGAAGAATTGGTTAAGATGGGGTCCAAAAATGAAGATATTGTGATTCAAAAGTTCACTAAGAATATGATGTATGACTAGGGCGGGTAAAAAAAAACGATTATTTTTTTTTCACTTGGTACCCTGAAAAACTGGTTGGTAGATACCTCAAAAAAATTCTCTCCACGTATGAGCTCTTAATTTTAATAGGAATGTCCTC
>FIZR01003722.1:0-18168 GCA_900060175.1 Ferrisia virgata
CGGTGGTGGTGTGGGGGGGGGGAGGGTAATGGTTTGGGCTGGTGATTTTTGTAACATGATTGAAGGTACAATACTTAAACCAGTCAATCAATGCCAATTTTTGTATGTACATTTGTTACTTGATGTTTTTCATAGTAAAAGTTTCAATCTGATTTCAACGTGATCGTTTCAATTGACAAATAATTCACATTCAATTTCATTTGACTATTTGTATTATTTTCTCGATCGATACAAAAATCCATCCTGATGGTACATTTTTCGTTTTTTTTTTTTTTTAAATTAATTGTATTAAAATTTTTTTTATATTCTTTCTTTTGTTGAGACCAAATTAATAAATTTTTTGCTCAAAATTTCAATTTTCCTCATTAAGGGAACTTTAATTATTGCAATCTATCAGTCTGCTGGAGAAGTGTGCGGAAGGAGGAGATTTCTAGTCCATTAAATATGTTATGATTTTTTTAAACTCAAGGGGCACCAATGCGTAAGTAGGGTGAAATGGTTCTAAACTGGAATCGAAGTCATGTGCGGGTAGTTTGTCAAGCTTGAGACCTCAATTCTGTGATTCTTGAGTGATAATGAAATATTTAAAATTTTTTATTCAGGTTTGGCTCGATTGATTTTTCTTTCAAATTTTGATGTAAATATAGGTTTACGTAAGAACTTTCTCTAAAAAAAATCAGCACCTCCCCCTCGATTTTTTTTATCAAGAACTTACGTCACTATTTTGAGGATTTTCTCAACCATTCGTGAAATCGTCCGTCAAAATTATGGAGAAACTAGAGAAGTGCTATTGAACCTAGAATAACACACCTATTAGGATGGTTTCCCAAAATTTTACCTCCAGTAGAATGTGACCAAATTTTTAGAAAACCATCTCCTTCTCCTTCTTCCTTCCCTAAGCCAGCCCCGTATTGATCTTATGATGGTAATGAAATGCTATATATTTAGTGCTCTAACAGAAAGAAAATCGTGGCAAAGAGGAGTAACATTTCTTTGCATTTTACATTTATCTTCTCTTTCTCCCCCCCTCCCTCATTTTCACGCTAATTTGGGCCCAATTCGAATTGGTATTATTGTTGTGGTTTTCAAATAACTCAAACTTTCTGAGCCTGAATATGATAGTGAATTCAACAGCAAACTTCTGTAAGCCTCACTCTAGAGGAGAGGGGGGTACAGGGTACAATTTGTAATAGCAAATTCTTTTAAAAAAAAAAAAACGTGTCTATAGAGCTAATTTAGACAATTATGAGCCCCTTTGAAATTAACGCAGACTTGAAAAAAAAAAGGTTATCGTATTTTCTAGTACTTTCATCTCCTATACTAATTTGAGCCTTCTCAGCTATTTTCAACAATATATTTTTCGAGTTTTCACCACTCTGTGTATTGTGATAGCTGGGTTTTCAAGTAAACACCGACCAGAGAAATTTTTTTGAATTTTCAGAATTTTATTCCATCCATCTTTGATCTTGTTAAGTTTCAGATGTGTTTTAACATTCAGCTCTTATTTCAAACGAACACAAACCAGCAGCAGAATCTTTCATATTAATTTTTCTGGATTTTTGTTCATTTATTACCGAATTTGACGATTTTGAATTTTTGACCCAAGTCATATCAGTACCATGCTGCACTAAAGTAGTAAAGTCTTGATCGAATTTTCATCAATTTCCCCTCTACCTCCCCCTCTTCCATCTTAATCAGTGTATCCGACTCTCTCAAAGTGATTCTTTTGAATATGAAAATTAATTTTAGCATGTGAAAATTTAGTATTATTTAGAGCTCGAAAATCCCCCAAAGTGTCTACTAGGGCGTTCCAATTTTAGTTTCTGTTGGGTTTTGTTTGAAAGTTCGAGGAGAGTAGTGAAAAAAAATTGCGAAATTACGTCAAATGAACGTGGTTAAAATTTGGTGTCTCTAGCTTTACCCTTACAACCTCGTTCTAAAATTTCAAAATTTACATAAAAAGTTGAAAAATTCTTTTTTTGATTTTTTTTTGGTAACATGTCACAGCAGACCACTTGAGGGAAAAAAGTTTTCGAATTTTTTTTGTTTATTTTTTAGAGGTTCCAAAATCCTGTTTAAATATGGAAAAAATCATTCTTTTCACATTTTTTCGAGGTAACGAGGTAAAAATACGCAATCTCATCATTTTTGACGACAGAATGAATTCAATTTTTTTTTTTCGCGTTTTTACCTCAAAAACATTCAAAATATTCGATGTTTTCCAATTAAAAAAAAATTTAAAGCGAAACACATCGCGAAAACTTTTTTTGGTCTCGTATGGTCTGCTGTGACACTGTAATTGCAAAAAATGAAAAAAATAATATATTTTCTTCTGATTTTTCATGTAAATTTTAATCAAATTAATAAAGCGTAACCGACTAAATAATTCGTATTTTTAAAAATTGTAGAGGGGCCATCACTTCGAAAAATTAAAAAAAAATACGTAAGGTGTAAAATACTCTTAATAACTCGAAATTTTTTTTTTTTGAGTTTCCAGCTCCAAAATGGGGACTTACAAGCACCCTTGAAGTTTTTAAAGCCTATTTCAAGGTCATACCAAGGGTCCAAAAAAATCTGAAAAAATTCGCCAACACTCCTCGTTCGAACCTTTACGTTTATACCAAGTTTTAAAAATAATCGGTCAAAAATGCGCGAAGAAAAAAATATATAAAAATTCCCCAAAAATGCATTTTTTTACTGCTCCATCTCCCAGTAACGAGTTAAAAACTCGCGAATACGCCTGTAAATCATCTGTTACCAGTACCTAAATATTCTCTTAAAAAAATTTAAAATTCTGAGACCCAAGGGAAAATTGTGTTGCTAACTTTGATGTAGCCTTTTCCTTTCAAATTCATCATGTTCATTTGACATCGTTTCGCATTTTTTTTCTCTACCCCCTCCAACTTGTGACGAAAAAAAAATAAAATTGAAACGCTCCTAGTGCCTGTTAATAAAAGAGACGATTGATGACGACAACTAAAAACGATTTTTATTTCTTAATCGTACGTACATATGTTAGATTATTATATATAGAAGGGGAAGAGTGCTTAATAAGCAATAGTCATCGTATCATCGATAGCTTATCAACTATTCGATCATATAAGACATATTGCCTTCTCAACAGTGCCTACATTTGGACCGTTCATTACTAATATTTCGTAAAATTGTTAACTGGTTTCTTAAAAGTTTCCTAGCACCCTCATCGCCGGAAAAAAGGGGGCAGGGGGGATTGGTGAAGTCAGACCTGGTCAGTAATTTTTACTTTTGGATTGCATTAGAAAATTTTTTTAGAAAAGGTAGTGCAAATGTCGTAAACGAGATAGTGATTTTCTTCTCTGAAAATAACATTTTTTTTTGTCAAGAAAAAGTTGTTTAATCGCATTTCTGATGAATTTTATTTTATATGCAATTGTGGTGTTCAAGAATTGAAAAGTCGTTGACAAATTCTATCATTTTCCCTTTTTCAAGTTAAATCCTTCAATCGATATTTTTCATTCTGAATTGAATTTAAATTCAGGGTTGATTCGAATTTTCTCCATCGCTTTGTTCAATCTTGGTTAAGCTGCGATTTGAAAGTTTTTCTATTTTTTTTTTCAGCAGGGCTGATCAAATTGTAAAAGTTTCGTTGTTGTTGTTGTGGTAGGGAAGGTTTACAAACCGTAAATTATATAATTTTACTTTTCAGTTAGTCGATAATTTTGTGATTATCTTAAATTTGACGTTGTTTTTAATTACTATTATAACGATTTGCATATCCTTATTGCTTTTCTAACTCTATAAAGGCATCTGAAATATTCTTGGTAAAATAATAATTTACGACGAGAATAATGCTCTGAATATTGAACAACTACTAATAATAAGTTTATTAATTTATGGCTAAAAGAAAAAAATTGCTCGAAGAAGAAAGAAAAAAACATTAAATTTTATAATAGATCGAGCCCAATGAAGGAAAAGCAGGAATAATACGTTCACTGTGCCATTCGCTTCCGGACTAATAGCGCGAGTAATTATACCCATCGTACATGAAGGTTCATCGTTACATATTCTTTCATTGCTTTCGCTTCTATGGTAGATCGTCGAGCGACGATGGCGACTCGAAGCGACGTGAAAATAGGATAAAATTATTTCGAGTGCATTGGCTCCCGACGAGCACGAATTAATAATAAATCTAGATCAACGTGTATGGTTTTGCGGAATGTGCAATACGCTCGTTGCAATCTGCATTCGTATTCGATAAAAACCATCGTCATCGCCATCGCACTTGAATACAATATTTAATGGTATCGGTATCACTGACCGCCGATATTTAGGGCTATGGTTTAGAATCTGTTAAAAGTATTTAGTAAATATGTTCGAGATATGTACAACATACTACACCCTTTTCCTCTTCGCTTAAAGTCCTAAATTATAAATAAAAAAGTAACCCACGTGTTATGTCATCGTGTAAACTCTCAAACGACGATGTCGGTTTTATGCCAAATACGAGTACAACCCATTTTTCATAGAGGACGAAAATTTTTCGAGTGTTCTTTATAAAAATAGACGTGCCTTGTTCGATTCGGCTTGACCAAAGACGTGAGACCATGTCGTAATGTGATTTACTCGTATGTACCTACTTTGTACGTTTACGTGTTGCGTTTTATGTGTATGTATCGATATAGTGATGCGTTTAATTCGATATACCATCATCCTGCCGAAGAGAAGAATTTCGTAGGAAAGGAAAAAGAAAAGCTCGATACGAAAATGTGATCGTGTTTTGGATGCGGGTGTATGTTCTACACAATTGTGCCATAAAAATAAGCTTCGCGTTTGTCGGTTCATTCGCTCGTAATTATCAATAATATTTCTTCGTACGGTGCCATTTATTCGGAGGGTCGCGAATGCAACATGTCATGAGCGATGAGGATGAAAATATCATCGATAAGCATACCGAAGACGCTACTGCTAACGCTACCATCGGAATTCAAGCATTTGGCGATCGTTCGATAGTCGAAATATTGAAAAAATACGATAAGTTTTTTTTACGTAAATATTACGATGTGGCTTCGTCGTCGTCATCGTCATCGTCATCGAAGGAAATCGAAATTTCCAACCACCCCGACGATGGTATTCTAGAAGCATGCGGCGAACAGTCCAGATGTATGTATCATGTTAGAAAATGCGCCAAACAATGCGTCGAATTACGAATGATATTACCGGAACTGAACCGAAGTACGTATATTGGCGGTTATTTACCGTATACACACACACACACACACACACACATATGTATATATTATAGGTTTCGCAATTATTTACAAATACGTACTACCTATAACATTGTTATATTGGTCTTCTTGACACGAGCTTAAATCATTTTTTCAGGAGTAAACTTTCCATTTTTTTGCGGACTCGTATACATTCGTATATGTATAAATTGCTATTAAGCAATCGATGATTTGCATTTTTTTTTTTCGCCAAATATTTTTTCGTGCATATGCGGTCGCTTGTTTTTTTGGTATTCGGTTAATTACAACGATCGTATATTCTCAAGTGGCAATTTTTACTCGACCGCAATAGACGAGTAGTCTTTTACAACGTTTCACTCGACATCGCCTTCGTAACCGAAGACGAAGATAACTTAGTCATGACAAATAATGATCCTGTCGACAGATTCCAATACCCGGTGAATGTATTATTGTGCTATTTATTTGAATGTAGTCCTATGTGAATATGTATTCGTAATATGTTTAAAATTCCGCGCTATGTGTCTGTCTACCTACCTTCCTACCTATTTTAAAAAGCTTAAGTAATTTTTTTAGCACGTGCTTGTTTATAATCAGTTCCAATTTTATCTGTCGTATTGTGAGAGAAAATCACGCTGTAATCGGTTATTGTATCAACGAAAGTCGAAGTACGGTCCTAGAAAACCATTTAGACCATTTTTCAGCTCGCTGGATTTTTATTCTTTCTGTTTATTTATTTATTATTATTTTTTTCTTTTCTCGTAGACTAAAATCATTTACTCGGCTTGGTACTGATCGGAATAACTTTTTTCAATGGCCCTGCTTCAACCTTCGAAAAACATCTAAAAATACTGTAACGACTCCCTGCTAATAATCTACGTACCAAATTTTAGTCGTCTGGAAGCAAATCTCACATTTCACAGGTAGGGTTAATTTTCGATAAAATACGAAATTGAATTCAAAAATAATCCCGTCTTATTTTGAATACCTCTGAAGGGGTTTAATGTTGAAGAAGCTACAGAAACAAAGAATAAAAATTGTTGGCCAAAGTATATTACATAATTCTCAGGTACTTTATGTGGGCAGGGCAGATGTGTGATGGATGAAAATGTTGGATTGTAGACCTTGAAATAGCTACTCAATACGAATTCGCAAAATAACGTAAATCGATTTTCGTAGCAAAAGTAAATTTTGCTTACGAACGAGTCATTTCAATATTCTCGCTCAATTTGAAGGGTACATGTCGTAGAACTCGCTTTTTTTATCAGGTCAGAAAGGGTAAAATTTTCATATCCTTACTTCCAAATGAAGCACGAGGTTGATTTTTGGATGTTACACAACTTTCGATTCTCTATTATCAATTCATTTAAAAACCAACGATTTTGCTGATTTTACTCACCCCCCCTCCTCTTCTCCCGCGGTCCTCACCGACATCTAAAAATTTACCTAAATTTTGACCGAAGGTCGCCTCTATTTATATGTACATTTAATCCGTTCCTTATCTGAGCTAACTGGACAAAGAGCCTTTCCTAATAATCGTCAAAAACGGTCCCCGACCCAAAATCGATCAAACTTCAAACTTGAGCCAAAATGTTACTTATGGTTTAAAAACATCCCATAAAAATTGTAACCGTGTACACCCGCCCCTTCCGGAATTATCGCCACCAAAATGTAGAAATTTCAACTCGCGATATCTCTGGAAGGGAAGGGAAGGGGAGGGGAGGGTAAAAACTTTTGAAATTTTCACATATTATACATCGTGTTGAGTACCATGATTGAGAATTTTTTCAACATTTTCGGTTTGCATTTTCTCATTTTTTTACGTTGGAATTTAAAAAAAAATTAAAAAAAAAACGTTTTTTACTACTTTTTTACAATTAATAAGAGAGGTATCCCTACTCAAAGCAAAATTTCGAGTCAGTACATGAATAAATCATTGAAAGCACTCCATTTTCAAAATTTCAAAATTATCTCATCATCTTGTAAATCACAAAAATGTGATCTAATCAACGAAAAAAGCTGAAATTTGGGAGTGGTGGAAAATTCTAAACTAATCTGGAGCCACCGAAACATACGTCTTAAAACCATTTCTAATCGATTTGGGATGTCGAAAATAGGATATCCGCCGACTTTGAGCTGCTTACCTTGATGTATGAGCTATGTATGTATTTTAAAATTATTTTCAGAAAAATTTTCTGCTTAATATGAGATTTGAGCTCAAAATTTACGAATTTTGGAAAATTCCCAGAGGTGGTAAAAATTTAGGGTTTCTTAACTTGACTGTTGTCCACTCCAAAAATTAGTTTAACAATTCAAAATTTACATAAGAAATCAAAAAAATTTGTTTTTTTGAATTCTTTGGGTTTATGTGTCACGGGGACCTGCATGAAACTAAAAAATATGTTTGCAATTTTTTTTTTGTATTTTAGGGGGTACAAAATCATTTTTAAAAAATTGATAAAATCATTTATCCAAAATTTTTTGAAATTAAAAATACAGAATTCCATCATTTCTGATTATGTAAGAACATAATTATTTTTTTAGCGTGACTTTCTCATACTGTTAGTAAAAACCAGGCTTTTGTGGTCTATTGACCTACAATTGATGAGGTGAGGCGAGGGAGAGTACCAACGAAATTCGTTTTGAGGCTCTAGAAAATCATTAAGAGCATTTTTGGCGATGTCTGCTATTTATCTTCATTTCTTTTTCTATATTCTCCTTCGTCCGTCAAACTAATATCATTTATTTAGCTCGATATTGACGGCTGATTAGATATATATAATGAGTGGGGATGGCCATGGGTCAAAATTCAGTTGTGTACAAATTTGGGGTAGAAGGTTCCGTTGGGGATCTTTCTGTCTTCGAGAAAATCGATAGAGAATCTAAAGTTGCATAATATATCAAAATATCTCCCTTTTTGACCTTGAAAAAAAATTATGTGTCAAATATCTCCTCTCCTAATTCAGGTAGGGGATTGAAATGTGGTACTTAGATTTAATTGAAGCGTTAGATATGTCTTCGGAGGGAATTGGGTTCTGACTTTTGATGCCCATTTTACCCTCTCAAAACACCGAAAAAGTAGTTTTTGGCCGGTTTTTCTTATTTTTTGAGTTTATGGCACAAAAGACGGTAAAATTTGGTGTACAGATTTCATTGGAATTTTGGATGTGCTTTTTGAAGGTTTCAGCGATTCACTTCAGACCTGTTCGCAGGGTCAGTGCAAAGGAACAGTTTTAAAGCTGAATTACAATTCTCCGCGATCACAAAATTCAAAATTTTATATTGTGTGAAAAAGCATGAAAATACGTGGCCCGAGATGAGCGAGGGAGAAAATTTGGGGTAAAGTTGTACTTTCAATCATCGTAAACTGCATTTCCAGAAATACTTGAATAATTTATACAATTTTTTGGACTAAAAAGTATAATTTTCCAAGAAAATTCAAACTTTTTTCATTCATAGGAAGGGTTTTGACCATTACCCCCCCCCCCCCTCTGTGATTGGGTCTAATTCACTAAAATATTTACCTGCACCCCGTCAATTAAGAGAGGCGATATGAAGGTGTTCCTTCTTTTAGACCTTGAAAAAGGGCTGTTCCTCCCCTATCACCCCACCAAATTGAGCTTAGGAAGTTGAAATTTGATATGTACCTTTAATTAGAGCCCTACATGTTCCTTTTGGGAGTTCTGACTTTTTAGCTCCATTGCAACCCCTCACAGCCCCCAAAAAGTGCTTTTTTGATCGAGTTTTCTAATTTTTTGAGTTTTTTGAGTTTGTTTCTCACATAACTTTCCTCCAAATTGAGCTAGGAACTTGAAATTAAGTATGTACTTTAATTACGGGCCGTTAGATTCGCCTTTTAGAGGTCTCAACTTTTCAGCTCCATTTCCCTCCTTCACACTGTCAAATATGTGGTTTTTGGTCGAATTTTCTAATTTTTAGAGTTTGTTCTTCGCATAACTCCCCTCCTAATTGGACTAGGAAGTTGAAATTAGGTATATCCCGTCTATAGAGACCCTAGATGTGCCTTTTGGGAGTTTTGACTTTTTAGCCTTATGGAATCCTTCCTACCAGCAATGCTGATGAATTATTTCTCATGTAAATTTTGAAATTTTAAACCAATTTGAGGGTACGCTAGAGTCAATTTGGAGACCCCATATTTTTACCTCCTCTGATATTTTTCATTTCCCTTCTTCCAACTTTCTAAAAAAATCAGAAATTAAAACACCGTAGAAGAACCGTAAATATGTTTGGAAGGGAGGGGGGGAGGGCTCGAATATTTGCTTAAAAATGAACTTCTATGCCTACTTTCTGGTCCCGTATCTTTGCATAAGTTTAATTCGACGAATGTTTACACAATAAGGCTGAAAAAGCATCGCATATGCGATGCTTTTTTTTTTTTTAAACTGTACACGTGCCTGAAAACGATCCTTTTCTCTTTCCACTCAACTAAAGAACGTGTAGTTTTACCGACAGAGAAGTCGAACACGACGCGATGATGGACGATGATTTAAAATAATGGATGTGTCGTGGGATCAATAATGAGCGATGATTGAGATAATCTAACTTACGTAACAAGTTAGCGAGTCGATTGGTTTAACTTTACTGGTGTCCGTAGTTGCACCTATTTAGGTGTAAAGTATGGTGCGTATAGATAGACAGATTGGTGAGAATTTTAGAACGTTTTCAAAAGTCACGAAAATTGTATCGTATCAATATCACGAATCCGTTATCGAGAATTTTGGTCGACCAAGGTGTCACGAGTTTTTGAGTGGTTCACGATAACTCTCTCGGGTGACCTGTGAAATTTCGCCCAGCGTTTTGAAATTTGTAATTATCTGCTCGGTGAATTTACCTGTGAGAGGTGTAAGTGTATTAGAAATATTTAGAAGGACGTTTGTAGACACGATATTTTTGCCAAATATTCCGGTCAAAGTTCCCGACAAATGTTTTATAATACAATGCGCGTAATTTATGTATATGTAGGTAGGTAGGTAGGTAGGGTACCTATTATAATCGAGGTAAGGTGATTATGAAAGAATAAAAATTCTATCCATTTTCTTCGCAGGACCATTTACAGATGATTCCAGACATTAAAGATTGAAATACAGAAAAATAATACTCGTATAGTTATATTTTTTTACTTTTTTTTTCAAACAATAGTGAGCATTTGAAAAGTACAACATCAGGCTACTTTAGAAGGTTTGAGTTTTGGAGAAACTGTCCCATTTTTCTACTCCCTTCGATGGAAAAAAAAAGAGAGAGAGAGAGAGAGAGATTCGATAACTTTTATCAGCATTTCATCATATTTTATTATGGTTCGTATTTTACTCTGTAGCTGTACCCAAAATTTCAATATTCATTATTCAACGGTATATTTTCACTCTTTCTTTATATTTATGATTCGACTCGTTCTCGCCTCTTTGACGGTGAATCGTAATTCATCGAAGAAGAATTTCACATATCGATTTGGTATTCGACAATATTCAAAATATGTGTTTACTTATATGTACTTAGCATTACCGTAAGCATTCTTACAAACGGCTACTGATTGATCTTGTGATGGTTTCATACCTTGTGATCTACATACCTAAATTTGTACATTATCAAGAGGTGTTTTTTTTTTCATCTTTTTTTCCTTTCGTTGATGCCTCGTGACACGTGTTATTCGACTGAAAGATAAATAATACAGCGATGTTTGAAAGTTCTTCTCTACTGTCAATTAGCGTGAAAATACTCGTACGTAAATAGAATCAAAGAACCGACGAGCATTTTAATGCTATTGTGTGCTCTTAAATGGGTCATTTATATCGGTAAATGTTCGCTGAAAATGCGAGTATATTGACTAAATTACGGCCAATTATTAAGAATTCAACATCATCGTCCTTTCGATCGTTTATTAATCTTTTGATGCTTGACATATTTCTGATATATTTTGGTTCGAAAAATGAAAGACGAAGATGCGACGAAAAATTGATATTTTAAAATGATCTGCAAATGAAGAAATTTTTTACGAACTTTTTGACGAGAAATTAATCTTTAGAAAAGGCAAAAAAATGAATAAAATTTTTCAACCGTGTTTTTTAGCTGATTATGAGTTTTATAAATTTTTGGACTTTTTCCTCGTGATTGTTGAACTGGTCAGACTAAGACATTCAAAGAAAATTCTTTGAAATAAGCCAGTTGTATCATTAAACTGATTTAGTAAGACATCTGAAAGGGTATTCTCGAGAAATATGGCGAAAATGCCCTGTCCTCAGATTTTCAACATTTCAATGTAACATTGTTGAGTACCTCTAAAAAAAAAAAATGCCAACGAAGAGTTTTATGCAAAAACGAACGCCAAATTCGGGGGTAGCGTGTCTACTCTAATTTTTCCAAGCTTTTACAAACCCCCCTGTCCCTCCACGTGTCATTCACATGAAAATAGGTTGGCAATATTGGTACCGTATTCATATGAATCGGACCCCTTGAATACGGTTATAAGTATAAAAATAAACCGGTTCATTTATAGAAATTTTCATGAAGATTGGTGCGTGAATTTGCAAAAAAAAAATTTACAAAATTTTGTGTTATGAAACCGGTTTATTTGCACCAATTTCAATATTCCAATTCGTATTCAACACTTTAAAAAAGGTAATATAGACAAATTTTCAAAATTTAACGCACAAAATCTCTATAATAAACCTGTTTATTTCGAAATCGCTTTATTTTCGGAAATTTTCATTCTGAGATTTGATTTTAGTTTCACATACCAAATTTCAATTCCCTAGTTTAATGGGGGGGGGGATTTCGCGAGAAATAAACTCAAAATGTAATCTAACCGCCCAAAAAGCCACATTTTCGGGGCTGTAAGGAGGAGCATATGGCCCCTATTATGTGTACATACAAAATTTCAACTTTCTAGCTCAATTTGGAGAGAAGATAGGGGAGGGCAGCCCTTTTTCTCGGTCAAAATGGGTTAAAACCCACATATATCTGCTCCTAATTGACCTAGAAAGCTGATTTTTGCATATGTTATGCCGCAGCATCCCCTCGTCCAAATTTTGGAATGACTGAATTTTGACTGATCGATTTTGGTCGATATCGAGCTAAGCAAACAATTTTTAGTTTCGGGAAAAAATTTTTTTTGAAGTTTTTGATCAAACATTCGTGATGATAGGTGATTATGAATGACTTTTGCCCTTTATGTGAAAATGTTGACTTAGATGACTAATTAAAAAAAATTAAAAATTAAAAAAATTGAAAAATTAAAAAGTGAAGATAAACTTGAAATAATAAAAAAATAGGAAAATTAAAATATTACAAAAATTAAAAAATAAAATCATAAAACAAATAAAAAAATTAAAAATTAAAAAATAAATAAAAAAAATAAAAAAAGTCAAGGTAAAAATTATAAAAAAATCAAAAAACAAAAAAATTAAATAATAAAAAATAAAAAAATAGAATTATAACAAAGATTGAAACAAAAAAATAGAAAAATCAACAAAATTGAAAAAAAAATGAAAAAAAAATTCGTGATTAGAAGTTTTTGATCAAAAATTCGTGACGAAAGATGATTTTCGCATTTTATGTTGAAATGTTGACATGAATATGTTACACATTCGTGATCTAGAATTTTGCCCGGATAGGGAAAAGTGCTAAATTTTCTCTTTAATTTTATCTGCGTAAGTAAATATCATTTGCTCAGATCGATACGGACCACAATCGATCAAATTCACGTATTAAACTTACTTTAGTGGCAGATAAAATATTTCTGAGTGGGGATAACCTTGGGTCAGAATTCAAGTATGCCAAAATTTGGCATAGAGGGTACTGAGGAGCTAAAACAACAAAAATTGGTTGTTTTTAGACCAATTCATTAGGGAATCAAAAGATGTACGATATATCCAAAAATCAACCTCGTAGGTCGGTTAGAAGAGGAGATATGCGAGTTCTGGCCATTCTTGACCTTGAAAAAAAAATACCCCACGCATATCCCATTTTCAAATCAAGTTAGGTGGAACATTTAGTATGGGTCGTAAAGGTGCCTTTTGAGCAGTATCGCCAATTTGGCATAATTACGCTAGATCTAGCATAATTTAAAATTCATCTGGAATCGATGTAAATCAGAAAATCATGATGCTAGATGGGTTTTGCAGGATTTTGCATTATAAAAAATCTGAATGAAAAATTCTCTTATTTTCTTAATGATACGAAAATCAGACCGAAATGAAAACCTAACGAAATTTTGTATTTTTTATTATATTCGCCTTACGAAAAAAATAATTTAAACCCCCCCTTCTCCTGCCTGTAGAAGAACTTGAACGCCTCTCTTAATTTAGAAATTTTCGACTTCACTACTATAGCGTAATTTCTATACCCTTCGAAACGATAGATGACAACATTTTTAGGCAAGAGAAAATTTTAAAATGGAATTAAAATTAAATAAAAGTCCAGAAAATCTGAATTCCAATTAGAACGACTATTTTTGTAAATTTTTTTCATTTCAACTTGAAAGAGTTGAGCATCATAACGAACGATTAAGCTCTCTGATCAGATACAAAAAACCCATTTAACCTTTGGAGCTCTGCTGAAGCACAAGCAGGCAATGTACAAAGGTGTATATGATTTGGACTACTTTTTAGCCTAAGATATGATAATAAGAGGTAGTTACACGTGTAGCAGCACACACGAGAACCATACCATAGATCATCTCGTTAGCACGATACTCGCGTATCTCATGCTTGTACTTGCGAATAACGATATTGTCTCCGGCAAAGCGTGAAATTCTTATCTATTAACAAGCTCCGAAGCTATTATTGAGTTCAACTGTAACATATAATTATGCTGCAGACTTGGATGGCGATTGAACTATCGTTCGATCGTTGATGGAATAATACGCAGGAGAAGCATTATTTTAAGATTTTTATACGTAAGTGTGTGCACGTATATGTTGTCTACCTGCGTGTATACTTTCTCGATACGTAGACGTATGAAAGAAAAAAAATAATAAAAAAATAATAAATAACAACAACAACAAAACGCATAGGCGAGTGTGCCTGTGCATATTGCACGACTAAGAAATATTACGATTTTGTGAAAGCGGTGTCATTTTTAAATAGCAGGTACATATTAGCGGATATTGATACATTTATACTGTTATTATAAACATAATAAAGCTAGATTAGTATGCGTTGATATAACGTTATATTCGTGTATATGTGTGTAGCAGTTGCATTCGAGAAGTGAATCCTTAAAACAAGTAAGAAACCTTAAAAGCAACAACAATAGCGCAATTTTTACTCCACCGTTCTCCTCTCGTGGTAATCTTTTTCCCCGCCCCTTCTAATATCAATACGTGCAAGTATATAAATTGCAGTATGCTAATTTTATGCGGAAGTGAATGTCATATTTTGAGCTGATAACTCATACGCACACACACACATAAGTACGCAATATACGTACGATACGATGCGAAAAAAAGAATTGAAAAATTTTACGATTTAAAATCCAACAATAAACGAATAAGTATGACCGGTTCAATTCGAATGGTACGTAAACGTTACGAAATATGTACCACTATCTTAATAACTCGACCTGCTGGAGAATGTAATTAACGCTCCAAATATTTTACCTTCGTACCGTTAAGATATCGACGCTATCACTTTAATTTTTCGTATATTCGAGCTATTTTTCAACTCCTTCCGCGATACCAGTTGAAAATTTTCATGTACCATTATTTCGATTATCCGAAAAATTTTGTTCGTGTTCAACAAAAATGCTACAGCACCTATTTTCCTAACAACGAGTGTTTTGATTCTTGTATGGTCTAATGATTCTGTATGTGATTATCCATCGCCTGAAGTTTTTGTTTTTTTTTGTTTTTTTTTTCATCCTTCTAGATTCGTATGAATGGGTTTGTGTCCTGATAAAACTAAAAAACGTAGCGTAGTATTTTTTTTACCCATACGTACGAGTACTATGGAAGATGTGGACGAAAGTAAATTTTATACGATGTCATTCACGCTTGATTCGTTGTCGGTCGTACGTGTCTTCAAAGCTTACTCGACACAATGTGGGAATAAATTTGGACGTTTGAATTGATTGATAATACCGAACTATACTTAAACAGCGTAGAATTATACGCTGTACGAGTTCGCTGTAACGAGTATATACGAGAAGTACATTATGTATAGGTTTGGGTACCTTATATGTTGTAGGTATGGGTGAGGTACCTACCTTTATGAGTGGTTATTTTTTTTTTTTTGTCGTACATCGTTGTACACAAAAAATATATACTTTGATTTAGTCGACTGAATGATATACTATGTAAAGATCTGTAATAGTGTGTAATGTGTAAGGTTAAGGACATGATATGAAACAATGACTGGGTTAATGATCCGAGAAATTATTTTTTTATGTCTCGTGTAATCGTAACTACCAGTACGAGACAGGCGACAGATATGTTGAGTTGATGAGATACTAAGTATATTTCAAGATGCTCAGGTGATATATTATGTAAAGTAGAAACGGTTCGTTTTTTGGTGTCTATAAAGACACGCTCCAAACAAAAGCAAATATGAATATATTTTCAATCCTATGTGTTTTCTAAACGTTGCTGGTGACAAGAAATATGATTCGTTTAAATAAATAGTCATAAGTGGGTAATTTTATGCCTACTCAAAGGCCTTTCAAAGCGATGTGCTCTGGGGGGGGGAGGGAGAGAAGGGGTGAACTTCAAATTTACCAACCAATTTTACCAACTTTCAACATAATCTTATAAGTAGCATAAGTGCTGAATATTCACAAAACTTTGCAAAAATGCAAGTTTCATAGCTAAAAAAATTTATTTAGCACGTACAAACGTACATTTTTGGTTAAGAAAGCATTTTTAATAATATATATTTTTTTTAACTAAAATTTTCTCATGCCTATTTATTCAAATTTGAATGCGTTTATATCGCATTTGCGACAAAGATTGGACGATTTTTGGCAAATTTAGGGCTGCAGTCGAGTCATAATTACACCTCGCCCCATCATTAGACTATTCTGGAATTTTACTGTTTTTCCAATTTCAACCAGTGACGGTTTTGCATATTTTGCCACCAGAGGCAAAACATTTTTTGTTGTCATTTGAAAAAAATAAGGGACGAAAACGTCATGCTACAATTATCACCTGAGTAGAATTTTTTAACGAATTTCTATCAGAAATGAAAGATAGAATAACGCCCGAGCGAAGCGAAGGTAAATTTTTTTCTGAAATATTAGGAATAGAGGGTCAAAAAACGGTGCTCCAGCGCATCGATAAATTCTAAATGCCAAATTTTATTACGTGTTAAGATTGATTCATTCCATAAAAAAGTATGCTTCAAATTTATTTTTCCAAAAAATTTCTAGGAAATTCAAAGCCCAAAAGTTCCTTTCCTTGGATGTGACTTTACTCTCATGTAAGTCAAGTACCGACTAGTTTCGATACAAGCCTCCTCTCAATATCTAAATATTTTCATCTGTATTTCAGCACGAGGCTAAAATGTACGATCTACTTCGATAGGTCGAAGGGATGATACAGGATTTCAATTTCCTTTGATGTGTCAGAAAAGCTAACCGTATTGGTACAACCAGAGCGAAACGAGAGTGAAAATTTTACAAAATATTCGGCATAACGGGTCGCAAAATGATTGTAAACATTAGAAAATGTTGGAATAAAAATTTCAAAACTTTTCACCCCCAAAAATCGGTCACTGTGGGCACAAATCCAGAAAAATTCCACAGTAAACCCGTCACTAATTCCAATATTCCATTAATTTTTATTTTTTCCAACGTCTACCAACTGTCATCCAATTTTGCCAACTGCAGAACACTTGGAGCGATGAGACACCCCCTACCCCCACTGTTTGGTAGACCTCTGCATTTCCATTTCGTTGAATATTTTGGTAAACTTAAATATGTATCTTCATCCCGAGCGAAGCGAGAATGAAAATTTTACAAAATATTGGGTATAAAGGTTTGAAAAATAACCGTAAACATTTTTTGCGGCTCTCAACTCGCAGAAATGAAGCAAACCTCTTAGGCCTATTGCTTTTATCGTGTAATTTTTTCTTTTGTTTACTCAATCTTCTATTATGGATCGAAAAATTCCGAAAAAATAATGTAAATAGTCCCTTGCTCCTCCCCCCTCTCCTCATACATTGTTACGAATTCAAAATATTTCTCTCGAACACTCGTTAACATGGATTGAGGTGGTGGAACGGAGGGAGGAGGGAGTGAGTAGAGATGGTTTTTTGCTCAAAATCTTGCTTTTGGGTTATTTAATGATAACGCATGGCTCATTTCAGGATAAAATCATTTCGTCATTTATTTTGAGAAGAAGGAGAAGGGAGAGGTACGTTAGGAGGTAGCCATCGACTTGATGAGTTTTTATGCGATTTGAATATTGTAATCACGTTTTTGAAATTATTTTACAATTTTTATAGCGCGATCGATTGATCATTCAACGAAAAAAATCACAATTGTACGTGAAAATATCTAATGGTAATTGGAATAGCTCGTTTTGCAAAGAAAATTATTCCTTAATTAATCAAATATTTGTTTTTTTTTCTGTTTCAGGTGAGTATTGAATTTTCAACGTAAGATTAAAAGAAAAGTACTCGTAAGTGAATTTTTTTTTTTTTAACATCATGTTCTGCAACGGAGGTCAGAGGTGTATTGAAAGGATAGTTGTTTAAAAAAGGGGTTTTAGTCCAGTTTTGATCACAAAGGAAAGTAGATTTTGAAGTTTTTGACGATCATCAGCCAGGACTTCTACAGGATCGTTTGATGTAAGATATAGGATTCTTTCTCGGTGATACTTGGAACATTCGAAGAGTATATGAGTTATAGTGATTTGGCATTTGCATGTTGGACATAAGGGAGGAGAGTTTTTATTCAAGAGATAGGAATGTGTCAGAAGAGAATGACCTGAGCG
>FIZR01003723.1:0-17231 GCA_900060175.1 Ferrisia virgata
AATCTGTTTAAAAGTAAAGGCAATCTAAATTCTGGGGGTAATTCACTCGCTTCACGGTAAATACTGTCAATAGGCGAGGAAAATGTCTATTTTTGCTACCTGCAATTTTTCAACTCCTCAGTACACGTGGTTACAAACTCAAATCGCACTTTTTTGACTCTGCGTGATCGAGACCCTTGATCACTCGGGAAATGGAGGGGGGGGGGGTTAAAATGTCCGCTCTTTGACGTTCGATAGCTCCATTCCAATTTGAGCTAGGGGCATCGAATTTTTTGCGGTGGTTTTTCAACACAAAAGTCAACCACCTACGTGTAAAGGCATTCATCGTAATGTATAAATGTATTATTATCGGTACTTGTGTACCTGCGTTTTGTGTACATTTATAATGTACCTTACTAATGTACCTTACCTACATATTTGACATGCTCGAATAGCTGCACACGAAAAATTCACCTATCGTTTTTTTAAAAAAAAAAAAAAAAATGTTTATCAGGTTTTACTTCGCTGATAAGGCTGATAACGATAATTACCGCGCCGGTATGTACATTGTTCGTATACGTACCTGTAGCTGGTATAAAATGTGTATTCACGACTACGACGGTATGTACCTAGTTACCTACCTGTGCTATATAGTACGTATGTACATTGTACATTATTAATGGGAAAATCGAATTGTTCTAAGCGGCTAATTTCGGGTCACTGACGTGTATATACAAGCTTCCGGTTTTGTTCACTTTCCAATGTGCTATAGGTATATAGAGGTATGAATATAATTTCATCGGCGAATAATTTCATTGAATTTGGTACCGCGAGAGTTGCAAGTATAGACAAGAGGCATTGCTATATGTACGTGTGCTATATTTGTATGTATTTAGGTATAAGGGGGTATAGCAGAGGAAATTAGATGGAAGGATTGTTTTTTCGAAAGGAAATTGAATTTTATCTGATTCGTGTCCGGCGCCCATTTCACGTACATCATGATTTCGTTGATTCGTTATTCGTATAGTAGGTAGTATTTCCCCAACCTCTGTACGGAGGATGCCATTGCTCTTATTATTGTTGCCGTTGATGTAGTACGTACGTATACTCTGCGTAGGTAGTATTTTTTTTATTTTTTTCGTATATTTTTGATCCAGTTCCGATGCGTATTCCGCTCCAATTAATGGAAAGCCGCGTACGTACGAAATTAGTACGTATTTGTCGAATTACGTATGTACAATAATATCGTGTCACGTTTCGATGTTTTAGCGAGATACCAGCAGAGTCTGGGATGGAATTCTTTTTGCCTTGGTTTAATGCCTCGCATATAACGCATACTACATATAAATACAAAGCAGGACGCGAAAAGTCGTACTGTATTGTTGTCGTTCGTTGATGACCTATACAGGCTGAACAGTGAGGAACATATACCGAATACGATACAACGACAAACGAACGTTGATAATTATTTTAAGTAGTATGCTGTGCGGAATGATGGACCATTCATTGATTGGTGTCGAGATGTGTATTAAAAAAAAAAAAAAAAAAAAAAATTTAATTCCTTCGAAATGTCCAGTTTGTAAATTGGTTAATGGCTCGGTCCGTTATGGCGCGACCAGGTTGGATTTTTTTCCAGCGTATACCATCGGACCTATAAGACTTATACAGTCTGGTACAATTTACTTCAATCTACCAAAACCTAATAACTGCGGTACGCTGATGCGAAGTTTTCTACGTCTAATGTAATTATCTGCCCTGCTCACAGTGCTCGGTCCAACATCTCGCGGGCTTTTAATGTGATTGATTTCGGGTTATTTTTCATCTCGAGTTTTTTTTTTCATCTTTCTCCTCTTATGCGCTCGCTTGGTCGTCGCCATCCATTGCCATAAGACGCGAGTTATTGTTTTATAATCGCAACTACTGCTGCGAGTCGTGTACTCGTAGATGGGCTGAAAATAATGATTCGATTTGAAAAATGTAAAGGTGACGTAAGCGAGATGTAAGGGCATTGTTCTCAAAGAGGTGATTTTCATTTCGGAAGCGAGCGTGTATTTCCGATTTCTTAATCGTTGTCATTGTCGTGTGATTGTCGGTGTCTTGTTTTTCTGCAGGGCTTTTGGCAGACGAACAGAGCAGTTGTTGTCGTCTCCCAATGTACCGGCAGCCAGCGATGATGTCGTTGTCGTGAAAGTGCTAATTGGGCGAGTTGGTTTGTGTGTGATTTTTTTTTTTGTTTCCTTTATGTGTTCGGTAGTTTTTGACCAACGAGTTAAAGGACCGTACCGCTTTGTCGAGATAAAAGAATCGAAGAGAAAGTACCTACATTACCTTACGGCTGGCTGTGCGGTGTACGATTAAAATTGCGTACTCGGCGATATTTTCGTTTAATTAGTTTAATTAATTCGTTATTATAAATATATAATTACCGACCAAATGGTTGGTACAACCGATTAAATAATATTCAATTTTTTTTTTTTTTTTTTGTACTTTACTTCACTGTACGTTAATATTTTACCTTAATTAATGACACCGTAATTAGGGTTTAGTTTAGATGAATATGAACGTTGGTAGGTACCAGCATTGTGCCGTGTACGTAAGCAACCAAAAGTGTAATGTGAAGTAATGGCCACAGCATGTCGAATAGAAGATGCCCTTTGTCATCTCGCGCTTAGTCATCTCCATGAGTCGTCATTAATTTTGGTAATAAACGTCTGGTACTTGGACGGCGGCCTGGCTTGGCTTGGCCTGGCCTGGTGATGTCTGCGTGGTATGAAAAATCACTCGGAAATCTATTACGTGCTTCTCTCGGCTGACTTGGACATCCCTCTTATATACCAAGTCAATTTGTGGATGTTGTGATTGAATTTGTCTTTTTTTTTTTTTCGTTCTTTTTTCTTTTTGTGACGCGAGAGATTTCCAGATAAGATGAATTGGAGGTTTGGTTTTGGTTCAATGATACAGTATAGATGGCTCTCGAATGTGTGGAGTTGTTGTGGAAAGAAGGTTTTAATGATGAAGCTCGTATCGTAGAAAATTATAAATTGGTTGCGATGAAATGAAAATTGAGAAATTATCGACCTTTGATGATGTTTGTGTAATATCGAGTATTTTATAATATTTTCATATATTCGCTTTATACATCTAGTAGAAAATTGATCTTTTGAAAAAATGTCAGCTAAGCTAAAATCAAAGGCGATTAATTGCATTCAGGGGGGAGAGGGGTAGGTTATAAAATTTTCCAGCTGAATGCACGTGTAGTAGGGAAAAATCTATTTTTAAGTGATGAAAAAATGAAAAGAAATTCGAAAAAAATTGAGGAATCCCAATTGATTTACCTATGTTAGTGAAAAGTAGGCAACTTGATATTTTGGTCCAGAAAATACATACAGATCGTGTAGAAAAAAAATGTTTTTTGGGAGATGAAAAAAAATAAAATATTTATGAATGTAGAAACTGAAATCCTGCTTTGTGTACCATTTACTCAGAAATTACTCGATCCACAAAGTTTTTTTTTTTACGGTTTTATTCAGGAATACTACAACCTTCTTTTGATGTGAGGTTTTGGAGGAATTCCAACTTTATGCCAAAAATTCCATCAATTCACTCAAAGCTACTACAGTACTACATGAATTAAGTCAATGTAAAACCACAAAAAATTAAGATTGCCTCAAATCCTTCGGCCAAATCACAGAGAAAATTCACCTGAACAATATAAAATAAAAAAATAAAAACTTTCTCAGCCTAATTTTCGTGACATTACTATTTTGAAAATTGAAAAAAATCATCGCTTTGTAGTGCTTTTTTCCAAATCAGCATTGAAGGTAGGAAGGGTTCAATGGGGCTACAAAGTCAACCCCCCCCCCTACAAAAGGCACATCTAGAGTCCTTACAGACTGTGCATACCTAATTTTAACTTCCTAGCCCAATTCGGAGGGTAGTTATGCGAAGAACAAATCGAAAAAATTAGAAAAAACGGTTAAAAAAACCACATATTTGAAGCTGTAAGGGGGGTGTAATGGGGTTGAAAAGTCGAGACCCTCATAAGACACACCTACAGTCCTTACTAAACATACATTTCAAATTTCAGCTTCCTAGCTCTATTTAGAGGAGACTTATGCGAAGAGACTCAAAAAAACTCGAAAAATGAGAAAACCTGACCAAAAAATCACATTTTAAAGGCTGTGAGGGAGTTCAAGGAAGCTGAAAAGTCAGGATCGCCAAAAGGCACATCTAGGGTCCTTACTGAATGTACTTACAAAATGTCAACTTCTTAGCTCATTTTGGTGAGGAGAAAGGGGATGAACAGTCCTTTTTCAAGGTCAAAAAGTGGGAAAACCTTCATGACTCCCCTCCTAATTGACTAGAAGGTTGATTTTATGATATGATATGCAACTTTGGATTCTCCATCAATTGGCTCAAAAAAGAGCAATTTTTGTATTTTTAGCCCCTCAGCACCTCCTCCCCCAAAATGGGACCAAACTGATATATATCTGATTCGCCACCAATTTGAGCCGATTGACCGAATTGGAGTCATTTTGGCCAGTATCAAGCAGAGTATATGATTTTAATGTTCGGGGGAGGGGGGAAATAAAAAATAAAAATAAATATCTGACATGGGCAAAAATTGTCTTAATAGTCTTCTAGGACATCGAAACGGATTTTGTTGGTATTCATCCGCCCAACCGCCGTTGGTCGATAGACTGTAATAGTCTGGTTTTCATTGACAATATGACATGGAAAATCACGCTAAAAAAAGGAAATTGGTTGGATAGTTTTAGAAAAAATTGGGCTAAAGCAGAGAAAATATCTTTATTCATGCATAAATGTTATATTTTTTTCACTTCTAAAAAACCTTTTTTTTTTCAATTTTTGAAATTTTACTTTTTTTTAAGATTTATGCATGGGTAATTTTTTTTCTCCATGATCTATATGCATTTTTTGCTCCAAAAAACGAAGTTGCCTATATTTATATTCCTCAATTTTTTTCAAATTTCTTATCAATTTTTTTTATTTTTCCATCACTTAATAATGGATTTTCCACCACTGCATCCATTTAGCTGGAATATTTTTTAACCCATTCCCTTATTGATAATGGGATACTACTCGTCAGATAAGGACTGAGTGAAAAATAAAGAAAGCGAGCAAATGTCCAAACAAGTGTCGGAGCAATGATAAAATAAGAAATTGTTCAACATATGTACATCTTGGAGTAATTAAGAAAAGAAAATTACATCTAGATCTTTTACCTTTTATAAGTTTTAAAATCTTTTTCCACAACACTGTATTGCCATATAAAATGTTTGTTAGCTGATGTGAGATTTCATGTATAGATTTGATAAGTGCCCAAAAGGTTTGCTAGAAAAAGGAAGTCTTCAATTCTCTTTCTTAAAAAATTACTTCCATATTGTGAGTGCAAAAGTGGGTATTCTTGTATGTATTTTGGTAATAGGACATTCATTTAATCTGTACGTCTAATAAAGTAGACGTTACGTTTATTCTTTTTATTTTTGACTTTGCTCTACTTTCGTTGTATGTAGATATGTGCGACAAAAATAAGAAATACACAAAATCGCTTTAATGGAAATGTACATTGAGAGAAGAGAAAAGGTTGTACGAAGGTATTAAAATTCCCAACAAATTAATGGATAAAGTGAAAGATGAGAATGTTATGTAAAGAAATTTTTAGCATTTTTTTTCAACATTGAGATGGTTGAAAAATTAGTACCTAAAGCTGAATTTTGAAGATCAATGTTTTTCAACATGTTTTTCTGCGAATTTTGATGAGATTTTCTTACTTTTGCTGATCTAAAAAATGTTTATGATTAATTTTCCATAATTTTTTCTCTCATTTCAGGCGAATTTTCACATTTTTCAACATTTTCTGCAAGATTTGATACGGCAAGAAACTTTTCGGTAAGAAACTGCATACACAATTTATTAAGCTAATTTATTTATTAATCTCATCGATGTATCTCCTACGTATGAAAACCATTGTAAAATTTCTGGGTATTTATAATACGTAACCATACTCACTGGAGTTTTGGTACCACCTCCCCTTCTGGATGAGGGGCTTATGGAGGTCGAACTGAAAATCTGATTTCATATTTGTGTTCAGGAGGTTTTATTCATACGAAAACGACACCATTATCGTGAACGTACCCAGTGCCCGTAGGGCGGGAGGTGAGGGGATGCTCGTACGATCCGAAAGGACCTTTACAAGGATTTTGCTTATCGGCTGTGATTTCCTGTTCATGCAAGCCGCAATTATGTCGAAAACAAAATTAATTGCAACAAAAGCAGATTTTTCCTGTATAGCTCTGTTTGAAACTCCCTGTTTCAAGTTTTTTAAAATTTTGACCATGGCGCTTATGAAATTAAATTTAAAAAAAATATATGTGATAAAAAGGACACGCACACATCTAAAAAGCATTATCAGTTTTATCAATTTTTGATACGAGTATGTCTTGGGGCAGAGAGCCAGTTTCTGAAAACGTGACATTTTTGATTTTTGATTTTAAGTTTTCGATCAAAAACTCGCGATGAAAGATGAATTTGAATGACTTCTGGACTTAACGTTAAAACGTTGACATGTATATGTCTTTTTATGTCTTGAGGGTGGTAAAATTTGATATAAAAATTTGTTATTATTGAGTGAAATGAATGATTTTTGCACTTCATGTTGAAGTCCTCAAATTGAATGATACAGACATTGTCTTGGAGCTGGGGGTCAGTTTTTGAAAACGTGACGTTTTTGAAGACGAGTATGAATGACTTTTGGACTTCATGTCAAATTGACAACATAGATATGTCTTAAGGGTGGGACAGTTTGATATCAAAATTTGTAATTATGGTTTTTAGTTTCAGGTGAAAGTGAAATGAATGACTTTTGTACTCTATATTAAAATGTTCAAGTAGAGTAACGTTTTTGATTTTTGTTTTGAAGTTTAATTTTTTGATCAAAAGCTTGCGATGAAAGATGATGATGAATGATTTTTTCAACTTTATGTTAAAATAAAAGTTGAAAGTTAAATTAAAAGTTATAAAAAAAATAGATAACGAAAAAAATTAGAAAATTAGAATAGAAAAATAGAAAAAAAAACTAAAAATTAAAACAAATTATAAGTGTAAAATATAACAAAAATTTTAAAATAACAAAAAATAAAAAAAATAAACAATGAAAAAATTAAAAAAACTAAAAAAATTGAAAAGTGTAAAATTAAAAAATTAATTTATTTTAAAAATACTCAGTAGATACTTTACGTTTTTGATGTGACATTTTTGATTGATTTTTGATTTGAAGTTTTTAATCAAAAACTCGTGATGATAAATCTGAGAAAGCAGTTAAATTTTCTTCAATTTTACTAATTTTTGTCAATGTTTTGGTCAGTTTTTTTCAATCTATTTCACGACGTTTTTGAGGTATTTCTTACACTGAACTCGATTATACCATTAGAATTTCTCTATAAAACATGGGTTCTGCCTGCCAATTTTGAAATAGAAAAAGTTTATTAGCCTAATTTTCTATGCCATATTGTCAATGAAAACTAGGCGATTACAGTCTATGAACGTACGATGGATGGAGGGGGGGGGACTATCAACAAAATCCAATTTGGGGTTCTAGAAGACCATTAAGACCCTTTTCTTCTATGTTAGATATTCTTTTTTATTTATTTATTTATTTAATTTTTTTCTCGAACACTAAAATCATTTAATCTGCTTAATGCTGACCAAAATCTCTCCAATCCAATCAATCCAATTAGTTTGAAGGTGAATTAGATGTGCATGAGTGAGGATGACCTTTGATCAAAATTCAGTTATACCGCAATTTGCGAGAGGGGGGGGGTTCAGAGGTCAAAATTGGAAAAATTGTTCTTTATTAAAAAAATCGATAGACAATCCAAAGTTGTATAACATATCCAAAAATAAACCTAGGTCAATTAAAAAGAGAGATATGAGGGTTTCCTCCCTTTTTGACCTTGAAAAAGGGATGTTCCTTCTGTATCTCTCCACCAAAATCACCTTCGAAGTTGAAATGTGGTATGTACATTTAGTAGGGGCCCTAAATATGCCTTTTGGGGGTGCAGACTTTTCAGCTCCGTTGTACCCCCCCCCCCCCCCCCCCCCCTCATAGAACGCCCAAAAAGTGGACGGGTTTTCTCATGTTTTGAATTTTTTGAGTTTGTTCCTCGTATAACTCCCCTCCAAATTGAGCTAGGAAGCTGAAATTAGGTATGTACATTTAGTACGGGCTCTAGATGTGCCTTTTGGGGGTCTCGACCTTTTAGCCTCATTGCAACCCCCACTCCCTTACTGCTCCAAAAATGTGGTTTTTTGGTCGTTTTCCCTTATTTTTTGAGTTTGTTCCTTACATAACTCCCCTCCAAATTATGCTAGTAACTTGAAATTTGGTATTTACATTTAGTAGGGATCCTAGACGTGCCTTTTAGGGGTCTTGACATTTTACCACAATTGATTTCTTGTGATTATAATGTTTCACGAAAATCAGGCTATAACAAAGAAATGTAGAGGCTTATAATTTTGAAATATTATTTATTCCTTAAAAACGAAATTGAATTTACAAAATGTGTGAAAGATCTATTTATTTTGAAAACTATAGCAATGGATGCGATCTTAAAATCCATAAATATTTCAACTGGGAAGAGTGCTTCCTTTGAAATTGCATCTCTTTCGAACATGTTGTCGAGTTCACCCTTTTCACAGATTTTAGGGTATGATTTAAAAGTAACATATTATATTGGAAATTCGGTTTAGTCGGTGACTGAACTATTACATTAATAATCGACCGAATCATTTCTTCCAAGAAGGTACATATACCTACAATGAACTTCTAATCAGACAACTTCTTCGAGGTATTAAATTAGCACATTGACTTGTACTGGAAATAGTTGGGATTAGGCCGATGAAAAAATTTTTATCTGTAACCAGCATCGATGGTCAATTTAGTTCGCAGTGTTTGATCTATTAGAAACGCATGATCGACGAAACTGCCAAAACACACTGTATAGAATTTTTACATAAAATACAAGTTCATTCCTCCCTTCCGGTTTTTTTTTTTTTTTTTTTTTTTTTTTGTCAAGGTTTTTTAAAAAATTCCCCCCTTCCGGTTTTTTTTTTTTTTTTTTTTTTCTTTAGCGATTATATATACGAACGAAAATCATCATCATCTTGACCGAAGTCTTCGAGAGGTACGTTACAATCTTAAGCAACCGGTCTGATAATTACAACGGAAACCGGTAGATTTTGAAACTAGTGTAATATATCGCACACCCACATACGCCCCAACCGAGCCCATAAAGTACAATACATGGGCAAAAAAAAAAAGAAATAATAGAATTAATGGTATTTTGAATATTATGTACGTATAGATACGTCGTACATCACATTCGTACATATGTTGCGTATTTTTATGCAGCTTCTCGCCATCGTTCGATGTAGTGTATCTGTTCGATCCACAATAGCGTATTTTTTACTCGTTTAAATCGGATGAACGAACCGATGCGATGGCTGGATGACGCGACATAGCTTGACGGTTGTGCCGGCGTGGTTTTTTTTTTTTTTTTTTTTTTTTATTTTTTTTTATTTCTCCTTTTATACGCAGTACGATGATAACATTGTCCAAATCCGCTGAAACGGAACGGATATCATTTCCTGAATGCATCCTCGCGCCGTTCGCCGTTCGTCTTTTAACCCTCGACGTAGATCATTTGCTTTGGTCATTTTGTTCTTCTCTTATTCGACGTTGCGCGCTAAATTGATCGCAGGTAAACCATTAATTTCGTGGCATTCTCACCTCCGCCCTTGCCCCCTTACGTATCATTTCTATTCTCGTCGTTGAAAAGCGCAACACCTGTAATACCTATAAGCTCGATCGTGGGAATACTACGTGTTTTCCCATTTTGAAGTCGAAATCGAAACGGCGAACAAATCGTCGATATTTGGTCGATTAATTCTTTTTCTATAATAAATTTTCCTTATTGCGATCGTACCTGTTGGCTATTAGCTATTTGGTTGGTACAGGTCATTGTGTGGCGACGAGAGAACACGATACGATGATATTCGTCCAAGCAAATTATTCTTAATGGATGGCTATTAGACGGAGTAAATTTTTACAAAAATAATTATATAAATACGATTTCAAGAAAATCGCAGCCAAATGAACCGTTCGTCGAGTCATTATGGCGATTTCAAATGTCTATCTGAGGACTGAAGACGAGGGCTACAGTATCTAGTGTTATCATCTCTGCTACGTACCTACTTTACTTTATCTAATCGTTTTTGGTTGTGTAGCAGTTATCGTCGTCGTCGTCGTCGTTTTGTCTCCATATTGCAGCCATTTTTTTTTTTTTTTTTGGGTAACCTATTTTGAAACTCTGCTACATAAAATTATAGTTACAAAAAGTAAGCCATTTGGTTTATATCCTTCTGGAACGAGTGATAATATTTCACTGGTGTTTCGTCCTTATACATAATATAAGCTGCGCTGTAGTCGCGTATGGCTCGAAATTGTGGTAATTCTATTCTTTAGTGGAAATCTGAAAGCATATTTATTCGTTAGGTTGATCCTTCTGGCTACCTATATACGTGCTACATTCGCCCAAGAAATTAAATTTACCCTTAATAACCCTTTTCTTGAAAACATGTATCCTACCATGGATCAAGGATTCCGATCGTGAACATCTGTCACGCTGGATCACGCCATTATCGCAACATCGGTGAACTTCTGAGGTAGTTTTTAAGGCCTTCAGGGTGAAATAAATCGACAATGAAGTTGGGTACCTGTACTGCACCCTACCGTACTGCCTACATGTACGTATTATTCTTATTCTTTGTACGCATATAGTTTCCAGTTGGCAGCTTAAAGGAGTATAAAAGCCACCTTTTACGGTGTTGTTCCAGCGGTCTCCATAATCGTGGAAAAAATAAGAGGTCGCTGCGGGTGAGCTGTACACAATTCTCCGTGTAAAATGAAGTCCATTTCGGGGGTATTTTTGTAGCCATCAATGAAGCTATATAGAGGTATACATCGGGGAGTCATTTTTTTTCTCGTAACGTTTCGATGATTAATAATTCGTTGAATTATGTTTATATTTTATGATGTTGATACAGTAGGTACGTTAATGTAGTCGAAGTTTCGAAATATTCCATCTTTCTTACTTGCCTACTATGTTCTTAGTTATGGTGAAGCGGTGGTCTGGTCGAATGCGATGGTTTTATTTAATTTTTTTTTTTTTGTTATATTATTTTGCGTTTTAATTGGTTTTTGTTGGCTCATCTAAATTCTACGAGTATATATGCTCCTGCCTTTGATCGTTAAATTTCAAAGATTTATACGAGACAGTTCACATTTCATCCGTACTGGAAATATAATTCGAAAAGCGGTAATTCGTGAGGGAAAGGTGTATTACAAAAATGATTTTCTAAAAAAATTTCACTTTGGGTAAAACGTTAAAAAAAATCTTCGTTGTTTAGCATCCTTTCCATTAGCCCTTTAATAAAACTCATAATAAGTAAGGCTCAGGAAATGGAGTAGCTATTAGTTGGGAAGGGGGCTCCAAGGGTACTAAAGCTATCCTTAAGGTGAAAAAAATTAAAATTATTACTATATTTAACAATTAACACCAATTGGTATAGTTATTTTAGCTCAAAAATTGCGCAAACTTGATCAAAATTCTCGGAATGCAGAATTTTTGTATGCAGGGTCCGTTCACAAACTTCCCTAAAAGCCTTGCATATTTCGGTGGGGGGGGGGGGGTTGTAAAGTTTAGTTTTTTGGCAATTGCTTTCCGAATTACTGCTTACGAAAAAAATGTCGGAACTAAAGCTGTAGAGCATTAAACACCGAACATTTTTATTTCTTTGACTTTTTTCGCCCAGTAGGTTATAGGGAGGAGTTTGGGCAAAATGAAATTGAAAATTCGCCCGTTACCATCATTTTGGTAGTATCAGATATTTATTTATTTATTTTCTGAAACTAAAAATTATCTGCTCGGCTTGATACCAATCAAAATCAATTAAATATGGAGTATAGTCTTAGATCAGTGGCGGATTTGGTATTTTAGAGTAAGGATGATCTCGAGTCAAAATTTGTAGTAATGTCTAAATTTGAAGGAGGGGGTTGCTGCGAGGGGAGGGAATTGTAACATTTTGAGTGGATCGATAAAATCAACTTCCTAGGTCAATTAGGAAGAAAGTGAAGGAGAGAGCGAGGGAGATAAGGGAGTTTTCCCCCTTTTTGACCTTGAAAATAGGCTGTTCCTCCTTATTTACTCTTCAAATTGATCTAGGAAGTTGAAATTTGAGTGTAGATTTCGTAGAAGTCATACAATTGTTTTTTGGGGATTTCGACTTTTCAGACTCACTGCATCCTTTACAGCGCCAAAAATGTCATTTTTTGGGCGGTTTTTCTTATTCTTTGAGTTTATTCCTAGTATTAGTTCCCCTCCACATTGAGCTAGGCAGTTTAAATCTGGTATAGTAGATTTAGTATTGGTCTTAGATATGTCTTTAGGGGATTCTTACTTTTCATCATCATTGAACCCCCTCCCCCTCCCCAACAGCCTTAAAAACGTAGTTTTTTGTATAAGTTTTTCTTATTTTTTGAGCTTGTTCCTCACATAACTCCCTCTAAATTGAGCTATGAAGTTGAAATTTGGTATGTAGATTTAGTATAGGTCCTAGTTATGCCTTTTGGGGATTTCAACTCTTCAGCCTCATTGTATCCCTTCACAGCGCGTAAAATGTGGTTTTTTGGGCGTTTTCTTTCTGAGTTTGTTCCTCGCCTAACTTCCCTCCAAATTGAACTAGGAAGTTGAAATTTGGAATACAGATTTAGTATAGGTCTTGGATGTGGTTTTCGGGAGTTTCAGCTATTCACTCCAATATCTACCTTTACCATTTCCACTGTGCTCAAGGAAAAATATGCCGGAATGCTCCTTTTTTTGATTTCACGAATAGAAAATTCGAATATATTTTTAATTCATGAAAATCAGGCTGAAAAAGCTTCTCATTGCGACTTTTTTTCATCTTTTGAATGCTTGAATGTTGAATTTTACAAATCAGTTGTTTTGGTGATTTCTTTTTCAATGCTTTTGGATAGAGAAGAGAGCAAAAGGAGGAATTTCCTCCAGTCTGGTGCTTCTTACATCATACAGGGTTCACCAAAATTTTCCTCAGAAAAATTCTAAAACTTAGCTGCAAAATTATGTCTGGTCTTTTGAATTTTTTAAAATTTACACTTTTTTCACTTGAGAAAATTCATACCATCTAAAAAAAATATACATCTGACCTAAGTCACCCCTCTCTTTGCCCCCTATCCCCAAAAAATTATCGAATTAATTTTTTCCAGCAGGGATGCTGTGATAGTTTGTGTATATTTTACTTGATTTTTATCGTTAGATTGTTTTTCCTTTACTGGTTATAAACCATTTTTTGAGCCGGTAAACCTTTCATCCAAATTTTGGGTACTGGTTTACCATCATCGTCTCCAATACTCAAATTACTATTTTTTTTTTTTTTGCATGATATGGTATTTCAAAATGAATTCTTTGTCTTTATTTTTCTTCTCATTTACGGAGCGAGAATTTCCTCTATTTATTCTTTGAAATGGAAGAAAGTATTACTTACTTAAGGGAATCAAGAACGAAAATTTTGTGCAAAAGTTGAAGTGAAAGATCAAAAATTGAAAATTTGAACGAATCTATGAGTTCTAAATATGCCTATTTACGATTTTCACTCATTTCACCAGTTATTAGTTTTAAGAAGAGAAGCTATCTAATTCAGTCGTAGGAGAGGTTATGAAGGTCCACATGCTCTTTTTTTTTTTCAATTGTCTATCGTAGGGAATAAATTTATTGTAAATTTTTCAGTAGCCAATGATTGAAATTTTACTGAATATTTGTTTTTATGATATCTATGGGCCTACCTGTAGTAAAAAGATAGTGTAATACGTTCAAGACTTTCAGATAACTAGGTACTTCCCATCCCCACGCTTGAATTATGCTAGATAAAAATTCAAGATACTTATTCGAACTGACTTGATATGTAGCTTAAGATCATTCTATCCGACGCTTCGTTGAAGAGTAGTCCATACTTATTTCTTTGGTATGTACTTGAAATCCGTTTATTTTGGTATAGGTCCTCCGATGGTACTTCCAACTTCTTTTCTTGCCTTCCAGTAAATCTAGAAAACTATCTCGCATGTCACGACAATCGAGATAATGCTGTATCAATGAATCTTTGGATTTAATTGATTCTATCGTGTTTTTGTCAAACTTCCTTTTCGTTTTGTAATTAACATAGGAATGTCGCATCCAGTAATGGTGGTAATTCGGGTACCTTTTTTAAGTTTTGGGATGCAACATTGGTTCGTACATGATATACCCATAAAATGAAGAATACGACCCACAAGTCTGCGAGAGTGAACATTAAAACGTTTAAAATCGTCGGCTGCTAATTTGAACTTATTTAGAGTTACAACAATCATGTAACATGGGCATTGTTGCATGCACCAACCAAGTATACAAGTACATACCAATTGGCGATGTATTAATAACATAAAGCACACAATGCGGCCATGCTCGGATGCATTACATTTACATAAATTATGTAAATAATCTCAAATAAAACCGCAACAGTTAATTGTTTATGTTTCGTTGCGAGTCGTCGTCGTCGTTGTTGTTGTTGTTGATACGAATACAGAGGATGAACACTGATGTGTCTGCTGAAAATATCGTATACCATAGAGATTCCAACACCTTATTGCTTCTGTGCTATATGACCAGAGCATCCATGATCCATCTGTGTATAAGAGACATGGATCTTCATATAGGTTAGGTGCTGCTGCATAATGAACAACAAAGTACATAGTATAGAAGAAGATGATTGTACCACGCGTACGATAGAGAAGTCAAAGGAAAAAAAGAGTGAAAGAAAGAAAGAAGAAAAAAACCGAAACGTTGAAAATGAATTATCGACGTAACAGAAATGTTTGTCGTTATGCCAACAAAAACGCGATGGTGTTGATGGTACGACCGTGGCCGGTCTCTGATTGTCGAACGAGAACATAATATTTACATATATTTGTACTATGTTGATACGTGTGCTAATGGTGGTAATGGGCGAGAAAACGTTATAATTTAAACACAGTAGCTACCCTAAATTATATCTCGAGGCTACGAAAAGAGCAGGAGGCGTTTGATCGATGAAACGAAACGTGGTTTATAATTGATTTCTCGAAATGATATTAGGATGCACGGCGCGATGCGATGTTTCTCTCTCTCTGTCTCTCTCTAAACAGAACTAGTTTTTGTTTTATTTTTCTTTTCGTCTTGTTTTTTTATATTTAACAAGTCTTTAAGTGGAATTTTTCTAGTCGTAAATTCAAATAGTACTAGGTACAGAATATAGTCGTGATGATAGTCTTGGTCACGATTCACAGGGTGAAATACAGAACGGCTACGAGAGCCTTTACAACCCTTGTGTATTAGGCTTACTTGTACAGTCTGAGCCTATGGATAACATACGAACACCTGAACAAGCTCTCGATGTTGGATGCAATTATTTTAAATTACACTGTACTATCGGCAATGTGACTGCCTAAAAAAGAAGCTCATAGGTATATATTGTAGTACCTATGTGTATGGTGTACCTATACCGACATAACTAGGTACCTCTCTACCTACAAAGGTGTTACCGCAGAAGTATACACTATATACCAGTATACCATATTATAGACTACCACTACACATTCCACCTGGATGTATACCCAAGGTACGCGTATATGTGTAGTTTCTTTCCCTTTTAAAGACGCGCAATTTTTCAACCTTCATAATGCCTACAGCATCCCTCCTGCAGATTTGTTGTATGATAAACGAAAACGCCCGCTGTGAAAGTAAATACACGCGAACAACAAGACGCGTACGCGTTCTTTATGCATTTTAATTTCGTCGAAAAGAAAAAATAAATAAAGTAAGAAGAAGAAAAGGATTAACTGTGGTATACTATATGTACCTGCACGACGCCGGCCCGGCCGGTACTCGAGAGCTATTTTTGAGCCTCGTGTGTTGGTTGTGATGTGTAGCATTGTCTAGCGCAGAGACGCAGAGTGCTTTTATATAGTTGAATGATTCATGTGGTGCTTGGAAGATAATATTGAAAGGGTAATTGAGGGGTTTGTGTGTAAAGATTATATATATGTATGTGTAAGACTTATCTGTACCTTGATATATGCTTCGGATGCTGGTTTACAGTTTGATTTCTTGGAAGATTTGTACGATTGTTGGAAGGTAGACGCGAGTAAAATGTGGTGTACGTATACTTCGGACTCGGTGGTCGATTTCGTACTCGAAGATTTGTGCTTCCGTTTACTGCAGCGATGTTAAAGGTGTCACGTAGAGTTGCATTCGAGTCACGAGTACAGGAGCCTTGATATGTCAATCGCAGTTGAAATCGATTCTAGTGATACTCGAGCTATGATTGATTTTAGTATAGACAGGTATTGGAAGAAGTTTAACAAATTAGTCTTTGGAAACGTTTGTGAATTGAGATTAACTGCAGTTGAGACTGGAGCCAGCTTCGTGAGGGGCATGTATAAGTTCAGCTGGATTTAAAGAAATACTTACAATAAGTATTTTTACCTTTTTTGAAAATTTATTTATTGTTATTCCTAGTTTACGAAGAATTTGTAACTGCTCTTACTACTGTTGAGGAAGTAGTAAACAATCGACCATTATCATATCATTCAGACGAAGTACTTTCACCTCTTACTCCAAACTATTTTTTTCTTCCAGGAATCATAGCAAATGTTGACCAGATGCTTGATAGTCTGTACGATCCAAACACGAAAAAGTGCTCTAGAAATTGAATTCAGCGTTCTCAAAATAATGAGCGGCCAAAATGTCGGTACTATCTGCCTTATTCGATAAAATGCAGTTTAAAAATTTTTACCCTGCACAATGGGGGGGGGGGGGGGTGCTGGAACCCTAAAAAGGTGATTTGGGGGACATAGTCTCAATCAAAAAAACTCGACGGATTTGGGTTGAGGTACTTCCCCTTATATCGAATATGTAATTTTTTTCGTTACACACTGCACAACTGCATTCCATTGTACTTTAAGTATATAATTTTTATGCATTTTAGACAATTTTTAAGAGTAAAACAGTTTTCTTATTCAAAAAAAAGATGCGAACCAAAAAATACTCGTTAATTTTGTTGAATGAAACCAATTAAAGTCG
>FIZR01003727.1:0-29269 GCA_900060175.1 Ferrisia virgata
TTATAACCTTATATTATAATCAATAAAAAAATATGTTCTACAATCAACGTATAGATATTTTAATTTTCATCATAGCATTAAAATTTTTTTTTTCAAAGGGGGGCGACAAAATTTTGAATTCCCCGGGGCGGCGATTTCCTTACTGGTAATTAATAAGGGAGGTATCCCAACTCGAAGCAAAATTTCGAGTCAATACATGAATAAATTGAGAGTACATATTAAAAGAATTAGATTTCCAAAATTTCAAGTCGTGAAGTGAATTTCTTGAATTTTTTTGGCGAATTTTTCAAATTTCAAGATTATTTCATCGTTCTGTAAATCCTTAAAATTTGATCTGATCAACAAAAAAAGCTGAAATTTGGTACATACTCTACTTTCGACCTCCCAAATCGATTGAAGGTGATTTCGAGACGTATCGTAGCCTTCGGGGGAATTTTGGACTTATCCACTGCTAGAGAACAGTTCATAAAAATGGTACATACGAACATCAACATCTAAAATCTCGAATTACCCATGTTGGTGACCTATTTGATCGACTAAAGTACAATTTTCCGAAATTTGTAAATTCTGACCTCAAATTCATATTTGATTGCGGAAAATTTTCCAGTAAATAATTTAAAAATACGCAATTAGCTCACGCATCGGCTGATATTCTATTTTCGACATCCCAAATCGATTGGAAATGGTTTTGAAACGTGTGTCTCGTTGGCTTCGGATTAGTTTGGAATTTTTCAGCACTGGGCTGTAGAAGACCTCCAATGATCCATCCTTAAGAAAAGTACAGTGAAGATCGTACATAAGCATTGAAGCTGTACGACTTTTGAATACAAATTGGATAAATTTTTTTCGCGCTATTTTTGGAATTTTTTCAAAGGCCACTCATTATTTCGGGCATTATTACAAGAGTAAAAATTTAGTGGTAGCTCGTTACTAAAACAAGATATTAATTGAGGTCAAATTGTAAATCAGACTTCATTAACGTATTCAGGGGGTTCGGTTTATGTCAAAACGAAACCAACATCACCAACCTAGTTTTGCCCAAAAATTTGGGAGAGGGGGTGTCCTGGAGTTCTAAACCTATTCCACGAAAGTTCGGTGCGACTTTCCTGCGATTTTATATCGACATATATAATAAATATACAAAATTTCAAAATTCTCTCGTCATAAATTGTGGTTTGGCATTGATATGAAAGTTGCCGTTGTACTCAAAATTGACTTTTTTGAACAAAATTGCAATTTTTTCTCAGCTTGAAAATGGGCTAAAAAAATCAGAACAGAAGTGTTTTTCGACTAGTTCAGACATGCTAAATAGGAATTCGTTGTTTATTTTTCGTTCGAATCGGTCATTCGCGTTTTGCCCCCTTTCCTCTCCATGCGCTCATGACCACAATTCATTTTTAGCGTATTGGCCATTATTTTTAAGCACTTTTCAAGTTTTTGAAAAGAGTTCAATTCCGCCAAAAAAATGTTGAAAATTTTCTAAAAATTATACTTGTCAAAACACATAATTTGGTAAAAAAAAAATGTATGCACCCCCTCCTCCCCTAGGGTTCACAGCTGCAGCAGTTCAAGGTTCTGCCCTCTCCTCTGACCTCGAGGGGTGGAAAATTTTGGAAAAATTCATGTGGATAAACCCATCATCCCTCTAAACATTTGGGTTAAAATCATAATTTAATTTAGATTTTTTTTTCCAAAAAAGAATAGATTTGGAGCGTTTAGATTGTGAGTTGTGTTCAACTGTTTTTTCGACTGAACATAAATTATGAAAATATTTCTTCTTTCAATTCTTGGATTTTCTTAATGGACATTGGACAAATAATTTTCATGGACCATTCTGAGTTCCAGGTGTCTACAGATTACTTCAAATTTGATTTCATCACCTTTTCATTAATTTTTTTTTTTAATTTTCTGTAAACTATTTTTTCTATATTTTCGTTGTTTAATTTTTACACTCCCATTCCACCCCGCACTCGCCCCAGTTCAATGAAAGAAACTAATCATATATCTTGAATTTTTATTTTACAGAGTATATTTCGAGTAGAAATTATAAGCAAACTGGGAGAAGAACTGATGGGCGATCGTCATCCAACCTCCTCCTCCCACTACAGCACATCATAGCATACCTTGGACAGTCACATAACAATGTAGTTTCACTTAAGCTTCCAAGTCTTTTCACGCCAAACTGTCCCTAACCATTTCACTGATTTCACAGCTCAAAAGACATAAAAAAGGATAAAAACTATTCAGGAATTGTAAATTTTTGAAGAAAAAAAAAGTGAAAATGTAAAAACGCAGAAAAACGTTCTATGCTGCATAAAACTTGTGGAAAAGGCGTTAATTTTCACATCCCACAAGTAAAATGGAGAAAAAATCGTACAAAATATCATTTCAAATTTGTAATAACTAAAAAAAAAAATTATTTTCAATTTCTAAATTTTTTAATTTTGAACGTAAAATTATAGATAGATTTTTAATTATTCTCTACTTGGATCACTGTTGGCTCCTTAAATGGTCACGTAAAACAATCTCATTGGTTTCTAGACCTCCTTTTTACGCTAGTCCATTACTTGATTAAAACAATTCAGCCTGAGGAGTGAGAGGGTATGGTGGGATTTCAGTTAACTATTTCAAGTGAATACAAATTTTAAAAAAATTACCCTCGAAGTATAGTTTTTTTCTCCAAGTACTTACGCTATTTTACGTAGTGTTGAGTTGTTATTTCCAATGAACACAAATTTTAAAAATATTTTTCTAATTTTTGAATTTTTTTTTCTCATGGACCACTACCTGTTTGGGTTTGAATTTTCATCACATAATTTTACTTTGAGGTCATTTCGTAAAAATTCTTATTCCAAGGTGTGCAGATTTAGTACGAACAAAATATACATATATATACACATAGAAAAACACTTCACCCTAGAAATCACAATATAAATGGGTCAATGTTACAGTTATTGATGATGAGGATGATTGAAGGTCTCTTCTTTATTTCGTCACAACCCACATCCTATTTTAATATATTGATGAAGCAGTTTTGAAGAAATTTTAACAAGAAAATTCGTGAGAATAGTAAAAAGGAAACAATAGAAAGGCACAGTTTTGTATGATTAAAAAAAACACTTCTTATAAAACCAAAAACCAAATAAAAATGGTGAAAATGGGTACATTCAATTCGCAGGCTTATTTTTTCCAAGCCGAAAAAAATTCAACCAAGTTTACCCCCTACCAAAAAATCCATCATTCATTCAACTTCTACAAGTAGGTAATGAGTAAACTGCACCATCGAAGATCAAAAATCAATACCACTCGCAAAACTATATCATCGTGGCTTATCAATTTTTTTTATCGCAAAATTGATTCGATAGTAAAAATCGAATATTATTTCTCGAAATTTTTAGCAGTGAATCATATAAAAACATCCACTGATGACGCCACCAATCCTACATAATTCAAGTAAGTATAAGTAGTCAGCTACGACTGCGCAGTACACAACCACAATATTATTTCCGATTATTCGACTTCTAATTATTAGTAAACTCGCGAGATGCTGGTTCTTTGAAATATAATTATATTAACGCGCATTTGATTGATTTTTAAAAAATCTCGATCAAAACAAAATGATCGAGTAGCACGTGTCATTTAGATATTCGACATTTCTATGTACAGGTATGTCTAGGTATACGTTAGTGTTGGCACAATCGATTTTTAAATCGAATAAAATAAAAAAATCAATCGCTCAATGTAGCATGTACCAGCGATACAGTTCGTATCCTCGACGAAGGCTATTTAAAATATATTTATCCGCACCACGATTGATATTTTTCATATTAACAGGGTCAGTTACATAGGTCAACTTGTGAAGCCGTTACCGCTAACGCGATCAGTACGTTACGTAGACAATTTTCGACAATAAATAAAACCGCGAACAATAAATACGAAATGGGTAGGAAAAAAAAATTATCTATTAATTTAAATACCTCATGGTAAAATCGTAATTCTTCATAAATCGCGTTAAATTTCGAAACCGGTTTATCGCGTATATAGTACTAATGAGTATCACTATATACACAGTCAAGGTTAATAGCGAAAAAATTTCCTAGCAGGATTTTACGTTAAATCTTCGATTTGCCTGATCGTCCAAATACACACAAATCTAAAAGAAAAAAAAAACAAAATCTCACACCAGCGAGTATTTAAATACTTACATACGCAACAACGTACATTTTTACCACATTTAAGTAAAAAAAAAAAAAAAACTAAACTGGTAATAATTATCGCGAATACAAAAAAATTTACATTTTAAATTTTTCATCTGAAATCTTCGAAACGATGAAAATTTTATTGGTAAGGGCACAGGGTATTACGCGAACAACGAGATTCCCGGTAGTTTTCCACAACCATCAGGGTGATCCTGTAGCTATGGTTTTTTTTTTAATCTGTTCTGAAGTTGACATTATTGGAAAATATTTCATAAAGTTTTTTAACGCGAGAATAGTCCCTTTTATAATGATCTCTTTAGAATAAAAATACTCGTTCCTTATGCTCATTATGGATTACCGTATATTCGTCGACTCCCCATTTTTTTTTTTTTTTTTTTTTCATTTTACCGCAAACGAAACAGCCCAAGTCACCGCACACTTATGTGATGACGTGGAAAAAAAATAAGTATCTCCACTTATATACTTCGGTGCACTATAGGTACCTCTATCTACGACGACGTAGAGACCATTTCGAAACCGCTTAGTTGGTATATATATCGAAGAGTAGTAGGTATTAGGATAGCAAACGAGTAGTGAAAAAAAAAAAAAACCAAAAAGGCGCGAAATAATTTAAATATAAATATCGTTAAATACTTGAAAATTTATCGCGCTACGTAATACTTGGCTAAAGGCGAGAAGACACTAACGCGAGTAATTGTTGATTTCGTAGAGAGGTTCGAAGTGTTTTTTTTTCCCCCGGTTGCAAGGGAAACACCTCGAAAATGTTATTTTTCAAATTTAATTGTTTATCGTATTCGTATACTATGCCAGAGCCATTTACGTGGCAAACCGTTAGAAAATATATATTCTCCTCTTATCGCATCGTCGTCGATGCCGAGAGAGCTCCAGTCGAGTATATAAAGAATAAAGAGTGTACCTACGGTTAAGATAGATGATTTAGCCAGGTCCTCAGATTTTGAAAATTATCACAGAACATTGTAGAGAATCTGTAAAAAAAAAAATTGTCAAGCGCAAGAACCACCCTTCCACCCCACCCTCGCCACTATTACAGAGAAACGCATATTTCTTATTTAAAAATCGTCTTAAAGGTGTGTTCACGTTAGAAAATTCAAACCAACCATCATTTGTAAAGACAGAAGGCGGCCATATACCAGAATTTTTTCGACATTTTTCAGCCAATAGGTGGGTAGAAATGAACAAATGGAAATTTTAAACCTGTACTACGTAAAAACCAAAAAAGTACATGAAATTTTTTTTTCTAAAATATGTGCTTTTACGTGTCATTTACTTACAGAATGCTTATTTTTGCATTTTGAGTGGCGAGTCATGTCGAAAATTGTAACAATAAAAACTGAAAAATGAGGATATTTGAAAACATTTTTTCCCTCAGAATTGATTTAAGAAAAAGGTTTAGCAATCACGAATATTCATATTGTCAATGCGAACGTCAGTTGTCAAATAACTCAAAACTTGGGGGGGGGAAGCTACACTCGATACGCGATATTTAGATCACTTCTGATTTACGCCATTCGATTCGTTTTCATCGTGTAATGTGTGATACACGTTTCTTAGTGTCAGTAAATTTTGTAGGGGTGAAACGTGCGCTCAAAAAATAACTCTACCCTATACGTGATGTTCAGATTCTTTCTGTGCTCTGTCAGAGCTGCCGATATGATTTTTTTAAAAATCCCTGCAACTTCACCAAAAAAATTCTACAAAAAACCTTCTCCACTGATAGAGTAATTTACGGTAAGAAAACAGTTATTACTCGGTAATTCACCAGTAATTACTTGGTGATTTTCCTGTAATTACTTGATAATTTACTGGTTATTACTTGGTAATTTAACGATCATTACCTGGTAATTTACCTTTAATTATTTAGTAACGCATTGGTAATTACCTGGTAATTAACCGGTCATTGCTTGGTAATTTACCGATCATTACCGGATGATTTACCCTTCATTATTTGGTAAATCATTGGTAATTACCTGGTAATTTACCGGTCATTGCTAGGTAATTTACCGATCATTACCTGATAATTTACCTTTCATTATTTGGTAAAGCATTGGTAAGTACCTGGTAATTTACTGGTCATTGCTTGGTAATTTACTGATCATTACCTGGCAATTTACCTTTAATTATTTAGTAAAGCATTAGTAATTACCTGGTAATTTACCGGTCATTACTTTGTAATTTACCAATAATCACTTGGTAATTTCTCAGTAATTAATTGGTAATTCACGGTCATTACATGACAATTTACCCATAATTACATGCTAATTTACCGGTATTTACTTGGTAATTAATCAGTAATTACTTGATGATGTCCCAGTAATTACTTGGTGATTTACCAGAAACTACTTGGTAATTTACTTTTAATTATTTGGTAATTCACTAGTAATTACTTGGTAATTTACCTGTCATCGCTTGGTAATTTACCAAGAATTACCAGGCAATTTATAGGTCACTACCTGATAATTTACCTGTAATTACTTAATAATTTATCAGTAATTACTTGATAATTTAACAATAATTACTTGGTGATTTACCAGTAATTATTTGGGGGTTTACCTGTAATAACTTGGTAAATTACAGGTAATTATTTTTAAATGATTGAACAGTCAAATTGTACTTCATAGACATAGTGTACATAATGCATAAAGTAGCATACCATTATACTTCATGGTTGGTCTCTCAAAGATCTGACAACAAAAATGATTCGAATCATTTATGTCTTCTACTGTTTATCAGATCTGATGAACGGTTTTTACTAGTTTGAAGTAACGTTGTACAAAATTTCCTGTAATTTGCAATCCCCCCTCCCCATTATTGAAAACTGTATTTAAAAAACAAATCCCTAGAAAAAACCTCAAAATTTTTCAGACACGTCAAAAAATACTAGATTTAATGCTAGATCCGTATATCTGCCAGCTCGATGTCTTAGTGTTGGTGAATTTTGTAGGAGGGGGGCACCCTAATATGTGACGTCGGGATACAGTGTTTTTCTGATGTGTTCATTTTTTTACGTCGATATCGTTTAATTTTGAGTCAATTTTTAAGAAAAACATTTCAAAATATGCTCATTTTTACTTTTTTTAAAAACCATTTTCGACATGACCCACCACTCAAAATGCAAAAATAAGTATTCTGGGTGTAAGTGCTCACTAAGACACATATTACAACAAAAAAAATCATGAACCTCGTTTGGTTTTTGCGTAGTCAAGGTTTAAAATTTTTTTTTGTTCATTTCTCTTTACCTATTGGTTAAAAAAATTTGAAAAAAGTCTCGTATATGTATAGCTCTTACTTGCCCTTACATATTATGGTTATCTCAGTTTTCTAACATAAACACAACTTTAAGACGATTTCTTGATTAGAAATATGCGTTTTTCACTATAGTGATACAGGGGAGTGTGGTGAGGAGCGATTCTTGCGCTCAAAATTTTTTTTTCTTAGAGATTATTTACAATGTTCCATAATAATTTCCTCAAAATCTGAGCACAGCGCCAAATCATCTATCATAACCATAGGTAATTTACGCTTTATGTTTTAATTTCTATCCGCATGGCGTAGCATTTATACGGTATGGTGGTATCTGTAGAGCAGAATTTTCCCCACCAAGTACAAATAAAGGTATAAGGTGCAATGAACCACGAATCGAATCTTTATGGCCGGATATCGACGAACGAAATAAAATCTCCCGATGTCAACAGATAGTTTAACAAACTTCAATTTTTTTGATATTATTCCAAAAACGAATCTAGTGTTGGGGGCCAGTCAATCAGGGTCAGGGTGTTTGGCAGTGGCTGCTGGAGCCTGGGGCTCGGCCAAACGCTAACTAACCTACTGGGAACTAAACTGGCTACCATTCAACCTTGCCAACTTTGCTGGGTAGCGTGCTGTTGTTGTCGTCGTCGTCGTCGTAGTCTTCGTCGTCATCAACATCATCATCATCGACGTCGTCGTCGTAGTCATCGTCGTCTGTATAGTAATACTACGAGAGTACAATACAACGAAAAATCCACCTCTCCTTCTATACGACAGTATATGATATCGTATTAGAGTATACTACACATGTACTTAGAGACCATCGACCGACCACCTCTTTGGCAGACTCCGGCTTGATTTGGCTTTAATATTTGGACGCGGCATTCTTCGATCACCTGTTTTCTTGGAATTCATCCGAAAAATTTCATTCCGTTCGTTTATTTATTATAATGCACTTTTTTTTCCTCTTGCGGGTTGTTGTTGTTTTTTTTCCTCCTTTCCCTCGCTGTACCACCATTTCATCCTTATACGTACCCAGTTATACTACATATTATTTATTTATATCTGAAATATAGTCGCACATATTCGCTGGCATCGGTTCTCTCTCCCTCCTTTGCTGTACACATTGCAGCATCCAAAACCCTACACTCGATATGTTGGCCAATTCGACGTTAATTTATGCATGTTTAAAGATCATCCGCAGCTAACGCAGGAGGTTACAGCTATTGATTTTCTTTACTATGTTCGTTCCCTATTCAACGACCGACGAGACGTAGGTAGGTGAATAGATATAATTTTGTCGGCTGGCCAAGGAGTATTTCCTTCGCAGACGTATGGTCTTCGTATACACAGTTGATAAGTTTACGAGATCGAGAGTGTTGCATTATGAATGAAAATTATTTGAGCCAAAAGTCATAGTCAAGGCGAGACGTACTCTTTGTTTCTTTCTCGTTTTTTTTTTTTTTTTTTTATAACCTGGGAAAAATTCATATACTCGTACGTTCTTCGTTCGCGATTTTTTGGCCAATTGTTTATAACATTTTTTAACCTTTTCTTATTTTTAATTTGGCTTCTCGAATGGGCCATGTGCGTTTTGTGTAAAAAAATGTACTCTGAGTCATGGGATTTTTGAAGAAGATTTAATCAGTAGGAAATGCACCATAGGCGGGGATAGGAGGGGCATGAGACACTCGAATGTTTTTACAAAAATCTAAAAATTAACACTTTGCAGAAGTAAAATCAGAAAAATGACAATTTTTCAGTTCACAGATGTCCTTAAATACTCATTTTTCGACCTTTTATTCCTGATATTTTGCAAAATTTTTTGGCGGTAAATTTTTTCCTAATGTTTGAACAGAAGGGCTGAAAGCAAGAAAATCAACGAAAAAAAACACACGTCATATTTTGTTTTTGAGTGTAACACCAAAGTATTGAAGCCTTCTTTACCTGCCTCGAAATTTCAGTCCTTTCTCCGCCTATGAAATACCTCTTCCCTGCTGATGTAAAAAAAAAAGGGGGGAAATAGGACTGATCACGAAATGCTGAAAATTGTTTGATATGAACTAACGAACGGCTAGGCCTTTTATACGGCCCAACGGGGAGGGGACAATTGAGGCTATATTCCCTCTGTAAGCGTGAAAAAATCAAGTTTTTTACATTTACGCCATCTTTTTCTTACAGAGAGACTTTTAAAAATTTGGAATCCAAACTTCGAGAAATGCACTTTTTATAGCTTAAATATTCCATTTTTACAAGATTTTGCCCTCGCTGCACTTGAGACTTCAAGTTAAAAAAATTCCTCGCTTTGCCAATATCTTAAACAATAAGAAGTAAGCGCAAACTGCACAAAAAATTTTGATGCAATCATTTTCCTATAAGATGCAAAAAAAAAATTAAATGACTGGGTTAATGCAAGAATTATCATCATTTTCACGGGGGTGATTGTGATATTTATGAGAACGGTAGATCAAGAAATGGCAATGGTTCGCCAAAAAGGTACCATTGAGGAATCGCCCCCTCCATTTTTTGAGTCATCATTTGTATAAAAATTGCAATCGTTTTCATAAGAATAAAAATTATTACATCAACTGAGTCAGATTCGAAATGCTAACTGAATCAAGGGATCATGCAGTATAAAATGTGAGGGAGAGGGGGGAAGATGTGACTACTCTTCAACGAGTGACGAAAAAAATTAACCACCAAGATCCAAGAACTAGAAATCACTCGATAGAAATTTTGAAATAAAAGATCACAGTGAAATGAAAAATATGAAATAGGACCCATGACACTGATAAGCGGGGATAGGTCAAAATATTTAGAGGGGCTCAAGCCCTCCACTTTCTTTTTTTATAAAATGAAAAAAAGGTCATGTCTTGGTATTGATGTCCTTAGTTTGGCACGAACGAAACGAGGGTAAAAAAATTTAGGTGAAACCAAAAGTGAAAGGTCTGAAAAAGTGCAATTAAGAGCATTATTGACCTCCAAAAAATAACCTACCATTATTTTTAGACTTACAAATATCACTTATTAAATTTTCTCAAAAACATGTGGAGCGGGGCTAGCTCAAAATTAGTGAGGCTTGAGCCGCCCTACTCTCCCCCTCCCTACCTATTTCCTTCTTCTGCCCTAAAAAATTTTCTTCGTATTAATTACCAATGCTTTATTTCAAACGGTTTTTAAGAGTTTACTAGACTCATTAAATCAATCAATATCAACGAAAAATTGAATCTTTTAAAAGAGCATCGATAATGCGTGTCCATGGGGATCTGAGCCTCTGTAAGTGGGAAATTCTAATTTTTTTTAATTCCCAATTTACAAGTGCTATATTTACTTCAGATTTAAAATAAAAATTATTGAAAACTTACAATTTTTTTCATACAACTTGGAGGAGGTAATATTTTTTTTCTGATACCTAAAACCCTAATTTTTTTTAAATTTCGCCTTCGTTTTCCTCTGCCATAAGTGTAACTGCTATTTATTTAACTTTCAAGTAGTGGCGTATTTATGTTAGGGGGGGGGAGAGAAACTTGATAAAAAAATTTGCGATTGCGTCAATAATCAGGGTGACTTTAAAGTAAAAAAAATCAAATACTTTGGACAAATTTGGAAAAATCGAAAAATCATGAATTGACCTTCACTTCAGTAAATTAAATATTTGCTTGGTTTCTTTGTTTTTCATATTAAAAGTCTAACGGAGAGAAAAAGCGCATTTTCCACCTACTTTTTACCCTATTTAAAATTCGAAACTAAAACTGCATTTCAACTTATTAAAAAATCCAAAAAAACTTGTAAAATACCTCCAGCTAAGTAAAACTTGAAACTATCATTTCTGGTATATCCAGATCTACCACATATTACATAAAACTAAGAAAAATTTTTAAATGCATAGAAAATTATACGAAATTGAAAAAATATTGAAATTAAAAAACTAAAAATAAAAATTTGTATGTTCAAAAAATTATTGAACTGATGATGAAGTATCAACTTGTAAGAGTTAATTTGACATGAATATTTTGTAGAAAAAATTATGAATTATAAAACAACCACCAATACTCAAGTTGATATGCACTTCAAATTTTAAAAAGTTAATATTTTTACATAACATATAGCTAGATATAGGTACACTGAAACACATAATAAAGTATGAAATTTTAGATGAAATAAAAAAAAAAAAAAGGAAACGCACTGAATTATCATCATCAAAGATTAACTATACATCTTAAATAATTCAAATTATACCCCTTCTATCCTCTAAAAAAAAAAAAAAAAATACCAACAGGAATGAAAGAAAAAAGTAAAATAAGATTAGGAAGATATGATGATTATGGAGGTAATAAAGTAATAAAAACCAGATTTCCTATATTTTTACATTACATATAAATTTCAAACATTCTCAAAAGTTTTTTCTAATGAGCTGAATAAATTAAATATAACTTTTCATTACCTACCACCTTACACGAGTAGGTAAGTTACCTATATATTTATTATAGAAATGAAAAATATACATCATGCAAATTTTTTCAGCATTTTTTGTTTTTTTTTTTTTTTTTTTGTCCAATCGAATCGAAATTAATTAAAATTTCCAAGTAATCTGAAATAGCGATTTTTTGCGACCAAATTACGCATTAGGTTCTGATAATCTGATTTAAAAATCTGTCATTGAAACAGAGCCTGATGTTGATAGGAAAAAAAAATCCTTGAATTTAAATGCATTTTTTTGCATATAAAAATTGCACCGTAATTAAGTTAACGATGACGACATTAGCCTTACATCTATGATATTAGGTTTCCATCTCCATAAAAGGTGGAGTTTTATGTGTCAGTAAGCCAGTGCTGGAAGAAGCGAGAAAAATAGCTCGCAAACGCACGTCAATCTAAATCCAAATATACCGTAGAAAGGATGAAGCATATGGTACACGTGTGTGCATCTTACATACATGTGCCTACTTACGAGAGCTTGCAGACGATCTTATATACATTATAAGATGACGACGAGTAAAAATAAACCCCTCGTATGGTTCGATTAAACAAATATCGTTGAAAATTTTAACGTTCATTTGTGAAAAAAAAATAAAATATAAGGTAAATAATTCTATAGAACTTGAATTTCGCTACCGATTAATCTCTAAAATTTTAAACTAAATTTGAAAATTAAAAAATTACGAAAAAAAAATAGAAATCTCTTTGAAGCCTGACCCCACAGCGATTAGAAGTTTTTACAAAACACACATACAATCGCACGTTGAAAACGTGTTTTAAAAATAACCATACCAAAATAGACGCTAATAACTGTGCTGCGGCGAACATTCGTATATGGTACACGTTGAAGTCGAACGAACATGTACAAGACGTATAATCCGAGACGATACTCCTAGGGTGACTTTTAAACGTACTGCTGCGAGCTCGTGCATTCGATATTTTCATTTTCATCAAACTTCACAATCGAAATGGAAAAAATTTACCCGGTTCGAGCTACTGGAATATGTTTCAAGATCGTATCGTGAACAATTCCAGATACCTATCTGCTCATCGCGAGTACATAATATGTAAGAGTGACCATATTCAAAGTCGAAAAAAAAAAGCACAGTTAGAAAGGCAAATTACTCGTGATGCAATCGTGAAATTTGGCACGCGGCTTTCTTTTCTTATGATAAACAACTTCACTGTCATCACTTCCTCTTTACCTTTATAGCGAGCTAATACGAGTAATTCAAGGTTATTCGCGCTCATCACCTGAATTTCGTCAATACTCTTACGCCGCATCGTTCAGATTTGAAAATTATTTTATCGACTAATTATACGCCCGAATATTTAGGTATACCTAACCTACGACACATACTACGAGCAATATAGCGGACTTGCGATCGATGATGATGGTAATAATGATGCTGTATACTAAGGCCTGACTCTTAACGCAACCCAATAGAACGTAAATATAAATTTGAATAATCAACTTGTCAATGATCGTAGACGATAAATGAGATATTGATATTATTAGCGAATATAATAGAAAATAATACACGAACAAGCTTTTCGGGTTTTGCCTTCTTCGTGTTCGTTTGGTTGTACGCATACGTAGTAAAAAGTACAATTCCAATTCTCCGTTTTGTACTCGTATTGAAATCACAAATATTATAATAACCATAATAACCGTACACAAGATGACGAGGACAGCGGGTCCAAATACACAACGATTCTAATAAATATAGTAAATTTATACACATTATTTACCAGCAACGATTAATTGTTCAGAAGACGCGATATAGGCTACACGCTAATCGCATTCATGTAGGTAACGTATATTGCATCGGTGACCCTTTCTCGCCACCTTCGTTTCCCATTTATTTAGCATAAAATTCAACTGTGAAGTAATTCCGGTATCGTGAATACGTCGGCATTCCTGAATGACGCAAGGTGAAGTATTGCCTTTTTATTCTTTGGCATATTGTATCTATTCGAAATCTAATTGCGAGAGAAGATTGCAAAATGGTACCTATAACTCGACACGTTTAAAAGTTTACGTAAATTGCTTAAAAAGTCGCTAGAATAATACGTTACAAAGCTACAAATCGTTTAAATTCAAAATGAACGAAATTTCCCGTGAAAATAGTCAAATTAATGATAGAGCGAATCATTCGCGAACGATATTTACAATTTGTAGATCAGAATTTTGAACCAAAATTATAAAAAAAAAAAAAATGAGAAAAGTAATTTGTCAATTTTTCGAGACAATCATGAAATCGAACGAAAACATCAATGGTATTGAACTATTCATTCGCAAACCACGTTTAGAAACACGAATGAATCTATCACATGAATGAATCATTCGCGAACTACTCCATTTGAAAAAATTCATAACTTTTTCCAAATTAGTATAGAACAGGAGTTAAGAAATCACCTCTTTTTTTATTGACTGGCTGAACCAAAGATTTGAACAAATCATTCACGAACGACTTTCAATAATCAAATTACATTTATTTTTATCAAAAAAGTTATCAGATCAACATTCGAATAGATTTCGCCTACTAGTTTGGAAACCACTGAATCAATGTTCTGAACGAATCGTTCGCGAATGACATTTGAAAACTGTATATAAGAACAAAAATTACAAGTTGACTCGAATGAATCATTCGCGAATGACGTTGACTAGAAAAATTCACAACTCTCTCCAAATCGATATAGAACAGGAAATATGAAATCATTTATTTTTGTATCAAATGACTGAACCGAGGATATGAAATAAAACCGTTCACAAACGACTTCTGACAATCAAATCAAATTTATTTGTATCAAAAAAAAAAAATTTAAACCAACATTTGAAAGGAATTAGTCTAATGGTTCTGGAATCACTGAAACAATGTTCTGAATGAATCATTCGCGAACGACATTTACCAGCTGCATATAAGAACAAAAGTTACCAGAAACATAGGCATAATAAATCGATCAATTTATTCCAACACGAAAGAATCAATCACTCAAATGAATCGTCGCGAACGATTTCATTCGGTAAAACTCACGACTCTTTCCAAATTGATTCAGAACAGGAAATATAAAATCATTTTCTTTGAACTGAATAACTGAATCAAAGATATGAACAAATCGTTCACAAACGACTTCTAACAATATACACATATGTACCTCAAACAAAATTTCTTTGTAACAGAAAAAAGTTAATAGATCAACATTCGAATGGAATTGGCCTTAGAATCACTGATTCTATATTATGAACGAATCGTTCGTGAACGACTTTAACAATATGTGTACTATGAAAATCAATCCATTTTCTTTTCTATTAAATGAGTTGCTAAATAAATGAAATTATTTCTCTTGTTCTCAAACGTTTGAACCATTTCAAACTAATGAACAAATCGTTCACGAACGAATAAATCGCAATGATTACTTTAATTTCATGTAAATTCAAAAGAACGGCGAAATAATATCGAAAGAAATTATGCGGCACTTCAAACTTTTTTAATATTCTTTCGTTCGAGACTAATTCAATTAATATTCTGAATAATTCGTTCAAAAATAAAATTTACAAAATTAATTTTGACCGTTATTTTTTTAAATAAAGCGGCACTTTAAGTCAAGATGCTGGAGGGGAAATAGGTAAATCTTGAATATTGCAATGTATACTGAAAGATCATTTCGAAACTTATTAATCGATCGTTCACGAACGACAACCTCGAAAACAGTTTTTAAACATATTTTCCTAAAATAAAATTATAGAATCGATTACAACACTAAACTATTCGCAACCTACTCTTTATTTTTTCAGACACTCGATTTTATTACAATATTTTTCGCTGAAACTGGATCATTAAACTAAACCGATTCGTTCGTATGTAAAAAACCGAATCACTTTCAAATCCATTTTCGCAAATGACTTAATATGTACGAAGACATTCCATCATAATTCATCCAACTTATACTTCTTGAATCGCGATGAACGAGAAATTACTCAACTAGTTTGCGACCGAATGAATCATTCGAGTGTATAACCACGCATAACTAAATCAATCTTCAAGATTTAAGTACATTTGAAGAAAAATGCTTCCATTCAACGACTAAAAAAAAAAAAAAACTGAATCTCAAACACTGGTAAAAAAAAAACATGATTTGTAAAATAGTCTCATCGTTCGCTAAAGATTCGCTACAGATATTACGAAAGTGAACATTATCAGCGTATAATTGTGTAAGATAGGAAAAACCGGTGTAAATCGTTCGCGAACGAATGATTCACCTTGCTCAACAGACCCTCTGAGTGAAGTTTCGATTCAATCGTGAATGAATCATGAAAATTTTTTACCAAGATTTTCGAGTGAATCATTCATTGAACGACTTTCAGAATTGAATGGATAAAATTATTCTTTTCGTGGAATATATATTTTTTCGTCCAATAAGCAAATGAGTAAGAAAAAAATTATAGTTTGAGATTGTTTTTCAAACTACCGATTCGGACGTTCGAGACTGATTCATTACGGAATAAAATATGACTCTTTTTACAAAATATTACCTATCCATATTTCCAAGATAATTAATGAAAAATGGCAAATAATTGATAAATTTTCAAACCAATTCAAATCAAGGATTCAAATTTACGAACATTGAATGAAATGATGGGAAATTTCGTTCACTTATCATTATAGTACTTATTTTTAATCACAGCTGTACGTAAAATTAATAGAAAAAAATGGCAAAAATATCAAGTGTTCAATAAACTTTCCCTCTTCTATTCATCCCTCCACACCACCCCCTCCCCCCCGTTCCAATACACCTATTCCCGATAGCTTTATAATAACTTCTCCGTTTATCAATTTAAATCTGAACCTATCCGATTCATTAAGAGTATAATAGGTAGATAGTTCGACTTCGTAGCTACATAAAGAGCAAATTAAACTGCGGTGGGTTATTTGATTTTAAACTCTCATCATCGCCCCCACCGCCGGTAAAACTATACGAACATCGAATGGTGAACGGTTAAATACACGAGCAGGGATCAAAATTCCACAGAGAATATTCCCCCTTTTAAATATACCTTGCTTTAGTTTACATACAATATACAAAACGACGACCGACGTCTATACGTTTGTATAAAACCGTACACTGTACCACAATATATATACCATAAGACTGCAGCTATATAGTATAAAATACCGTATACACCACCGTGGCGTACGTCGTATACACGTATATTTCTACATAAATCCTTTATGTACCGAGCATAGCCGCTGTCATGATCTATTCTTACCAGCTGGTTATTTAAAGATCGCAGCTAGAACGTGTTCACAAGTATACTTCACATTATTCTCTGTCTTCGCCACTGTTAAGATAAAATTATAAGAAATGAAAAGACGAAAAAAAAAAAAAAAAAAAAGTCTAGATAAACGTTCGACGATTAGAAGAAAAAAAAATTAACGTTGGGCGTGCGACCGTGTCCTTTCGTAAAATTACGTAAATATAGTATACATTATAAAGTACCTATGGGTACAGGTTATCCAATTTTGGTTGAAAGATACCAAAAAGTTAAATTCATTACGATGCTGCACTAATCGTCGCTTCGTTATAGGTAACTATCTTTTAAATCGTTAAAAATGGCACAGAAATTGCACTCGGTGCTCGATGATCTATACATTATGTTATAGCGTAGTAGTAGTAAGCTGGGCGACAACACGACAGTAGATGAATGGAAAGGAGCGAAGAGAGAGAGTGAGAGAGAGAGCGTATTATAATAACGTCACTCGCGAATATAAACTTACGACAGAGAGACGTGGACGCTACGAAGAGCGATCAAGAGGCAAAGAACAGCTCGTACATAACTCTTATTTACATAATTTTATTGCTAGATAAAGTCAGTTTGGGCGTTAGGGGGTTGGATTAAGATGCCTAGTACCCCAGTATACCACGTCCCCCGCTGTTCAGCGTATAATAAATAGTTGTTTTCAGACTATTTATGTCGTATACTTACGTATGTAACACACAAGTACCACTCTCTGGGAAACTGTAGCAAAGTTCGCCCGAACCTCAGCCCTCTCTCGTCACCCTCCTTCTCCTCCGGCTACTGACACGATACACCGTCTTACCACAGTAACCACATCGGCTACAGCGGTAGTATATATGAGATGGGGGGAAAAAAAATCATCGTAGCAGAGTACACAGCGCAGCTTTCGTATATGCATAGTCCCTTCATCGACGACAACGCAAAAGTCATGAATCGTTCAATTTTTACGCTAAGTTTCCTCTCTTTTATGTGTACAAAAGCCTATAACGCGCCATCAATTACCATTCCAAACCCAGTCGCCAATTTACCAACGTGTCTGCGAGAGCGATGCGACGTTTATTCGGTACATCGGTACTCTTCTCTTCGTCCTCTTCTTAGCATATCTGTATTTCCACATTGTGTGTGTATGTGTGTGTGTGTGTGTGTGCTTATTGAGCACAAGTCGAGGAAGTGCAATGCTCGTTATAAACGCTAATCTCAACACTCATCTAACGTATGTATATACTACCGAGTACGTATGTATTTGTGTATAGTAATCTCATCGTCGTCGCGGACGGAAAAAGGCCTTTCGATGAGATTGCCATACCATAGGCCATGATACAATGAGGATGAGTACGGTCGCATCACCGACGACGCTTAAGGCGGTACCAGACTAGACGGCAATTCACGAAGAAAAATTGATGCTTAGCGAACCCTTTAGCGGCGTATGAACGCATAAATCCTATTTTACAAATCCCATTCTGTCTTCCGAGACTTGGTTCGTTCGTTTCGTTCATTCTGGCTCTTTCTGCCTCTTTTAATTCCTTCGAATGTGTACGTCTACGTACGAGTGCGTCTACGTATTCCGAGAATCGAGCGAATAAAATATGTTTAATTTGTAAAAATAGTCTCGCATTAAGAGTCCGTCCCATATCATCGCATCTTATTTCATTCTGTCTAAGTGATATATTCGTTTTTGAAAGATTCGTAAACGAGTCGTATATACGCCGGATGCAGTGTTGTTTCTACGCCACTGTAGGTATCTACTACGTAAACGTATTTTGTATGTATGATTTTTTCTACGAGTAAATTGTGAAAACTGCAGCGATGACGATGCGACTATTAAAAAGTCTTACTGAAGAGCGATTAAATTACCATATTTTAATTTCAAAACACGAATTAGGAGCTGAACGTTTTGTTTTTTAAACATATTTACGTATTATTCTGGTGGAAAAATAACGAGAAAGTGTTTTTTTTTTTTTAGGCTGATTTTCTATGCCATATTGTCAAAGAAAACCAAGCTATTACAGTACGTCGACCAATAGTGGTTGAAGGAGAGGAGAAATATCAAAAATATCCGTTTTGAGACCCTAAAAGGCCAATAAAATAATTTTTGGCCATGTCAGATATTTATTTTTATTTTTTTATTTTTTTCTCACGAACATTGAAATTATTTACTCTGCTCGATACTGACCCAAAATCACTCCAATTCGGCCAATCGGCTTAGTTTGGTGGAGGATTAAATACATGTGAGTGGGGATGACCTTGGATCAAAATTCAGCTTCGTCCCATTTTTGGGGAGGGAGTACTGAGGGGCCAAAAACACAAAAATTGTTTCTTATTGAGTCAATCGATAGAGAATTTAAAGTTGTATAACATATCCAAAAATCAACCTCCTAGGTCAATTAGGAGGGTAAATAAGCGGGGTTCGCCCTTTTTTGACCTTGAAAAGGAGCTGCTCCTCCCCTATCTCCCCACCAAAATGAGCTAAAAAGTTGGAATTCGGTATGTACATTCAGTGGAACTCCAAATGTGCCCTTTGAGGATCTCGACTTTTCAGCTTCATTGTACCCCCTCAAAGCCCCAAAAATGTGGTTTTTTGGTCAGGGTTTCTCATTTGTTGAGTTTTTTGAGTTTGTTTCTCGCATAACTCTCCTCCAAATTGGACTAGGAACTTGAAAATTGGTATTTACATTCAGTAGGAGCCCTACATGAATTTTTTTGAGTTTCAATTTTTCAACCCCATTTTAACCCTTCACAGCCACAAATATGAGGTTTTATTGTCGTTTTTTCTAATTTCTATCGTTTGTTCGTCACATAATTTCTCTCCAAATTGGGCTAGGAAGTTGAAATCAGGTATGCACATTCAGTAAAGACACTAGTTCTGCTTTTTGGGGGTCTCGACTTTTCAACCTGATTTCACCTCTTCACACACCCCGAATATGTATGTTTTTTTCATTTTTTGAGTTTGTTTCTCGTATAACTTACCTCCAAATTGTGCTAAGAACTTGAAATTTGGTATGTAGCGGCCCTAAATATATGTTTTCGGGGCTTTCGACTTTTCAGCCCTCATTTCACTCCCTCACAATCCTGAATTTGAGGTTTTTTTGGTTGTTTTTTCTAATTCCCAATGTTTGTTCCCCGCATAACTTCCCTCCAAATCGGGCTAGGAAGTTGAAATTAGGTATTTACAGTCGGTAAGGATCTTAGATATGCCTTTTGGGGGTTTTGACTTTTTAGCCCCATTGAATCCTTACTGTCCTCAATGCTGATTAGGAAAAAAACGTCGCAAAGCGATACTTTTTTTTTCATCTCCAAAGGGGTTGATTTGTGTAACAATAAAAACAGGAAAGAGATCGTTATAAGAAGGGCGAGAAAAAAAGGGCTACGGTGTACAGGCGAAAAATACTATTTTTTCCCCTTCATAGATGATAAATATACAACCAATTGTACGACTATTTAAGCAGGGTTAAAATATAAAGTCTTTTTTATTTTTCAAAAGGTGAAACAATTATGTATAAAATTTACGGTTAAATTTTAAGAAAGACGAATTAAAAAATAAATACTGAGTTGAGCTCAGGTGTTATTTAGAGTGATTAGACTATTTATTTTTGAACCTAAATTAGATAATAATTTAATAAGTGTATCTCCGCAACACAGGTCCCAACACCAACTTTAATATCGAATTCATAATCACCTCGAACTAGTCAAAATTCATTCCTATCTTCATTTTTTAAAATTTGAAAAAATCCACGATTAAACCCTCTTTGCCAATCTTTTGAGGAAATTTTTTTCGACAAATTTTCGTTTCTTTTTTTCACTTTGGCCTATCCTTTGGTACTCTTCCGATTTGAGTTTTGCTGTTATTTCGAGTGAACAGCTGAATAGAAATTAGAAGAAAAGGTAGCGAGTAAATTTTAAATTTTGAAAAAAGCATCGCCTTGCGACGCTTTTTGAGCCCGATTGAGTGAATGGCTGGAAAACCCAAAAGGTACATCTGAGACCAATACTCAATCTGAATATCTAACTTCAACCTCGTAGTTCAATTAAGAGGGGAATTATGCGAGGAATAAATTCAAAAAATAAAAAAACAGACCCCAAAAAACTACATTTTTGGTACTATGTGTGAGTGAAATAGGAGTGGGGGAGAATAAATAAGAATAAATATGTGTATCTGACATGGCGTAGAACAGCAGTAATGGTCTTCGAGGACCTCAAAACGAATTTTGTTGACACGCCCCTCCCTCTCATCTAGTATAGGTCGATAGACCGTAATAGGTAATAGCTTGGTTTTTACTGACAATATGACATTGAAAATCAGACTAAAAAATTTCATCTCATTTTAAACATTCAGAACATAACAGAGATGCCAAAAATATCAAGAATAAACGAATCACACTAAAAAATATTTTTGTTGCACATAAAAATCATTATGTTGATTAAATATACAACTCAAATTGAATGTAAAACATTCGAAAATATTTTTTTAATATTTTATACCTCGGTGTTCTGTTTCGCGTTCCGCAAAATTAAGAACGAAATTAAAAAGGGAAAAATCAAAGAAGGGATAAAAAAAGGTCATGAAAATCTCGACCAGCAATTCCATCATTTATATCAAAATTCGATTTATTTCGTCAAGTTTAGTATTCTGAGCTATTTTCCTGGAGATTTTTTCAGATCTTTTCGATTATCTTTTTATCACGAAATACACAGTTCTAAATTTCAAAATCATGAGTTTTTTATGACAAGAGTTTATTTCAAATATTGTTTTTAGACAATGCAGTATGGCTGTTATTTCTATTGTGAAAATGGATGAGTGTGCGCTAGTTCTTAGATATTTGATTTTGGAAATTCAGATATGCATATTTCGTAATGAAAAAATGATCGAAAAAATGTCTAAATATTTCCACCGATGACGCTTGATACGATCTATTATCTCTGCAACTTGGAAAAAATTCGTTTAAGAATTGTAAAATACTAAAATTTTCAACTTAAGGTCGTATTTTTAACATATCAAAGAAAATGTAAAGGCGGAAGGGCTGAAGTAGTCTTGGGAGCAAAATTTTCACCAATCAATTTTTAGACTATACGGAGGAAGGACCAACTTGCCTCAAACAGTTTGAAAATCTCAGCTAATGACCAATTTACACCCCTAACCCCTCTTCTATTTTGCTATTTTTTTTGAAAGTATCACTATATGCAAATCTCGGCAGCTAGAGCTACTACGGGCTTTAAATTTAATGATAGATCTATAAAATTGATTAATTCCGTTTCTAGTAAAAATCTGATGGAAAAAAATTGTCAAAACTCGAACACGCATACACGCGTTTTAATAAATCGCAGCATAAAATGATGCTTTAGAAAGGAAAAAAAAAATACAAAATACACAAGTCTTAAGTGATAGTAGACGTAATAGTAGTAAAATTTAACGTTAAAATTTTATAGATAAGATGGCCTTGATTTTGATATAAGATATGTGAATATGTTCAGAGAAATGTTTTAATGGCAAAGGACACTCTGTATGTGTATAATAATCTCGGTACGTTTCCACTTTCAGTATACCACTTACCATGAAGAAAATCATTTCAAAGAATATGGAAAAAAATCACCTTTTTTTTTTTTTTTTTTTTTCATTTCAAAAAAAAAGGAAAAAAATCCCCTTTTTTTTTTTTTTTTTTTTGGCAATCCTGACAAACCAAAGTACCCATCTTTATTTCATAACAACTCCGTTATTTTAACAATTTGAATAATATTGCGAGTTCGTTTACCAAAAAAAAAAAAAAAAAACAAATAAAAATCTAAAAATAAATAAATAAATAAAAAATTTCAATATAACCTAAACCTGTGTGCTGTATCATAATAAAATACGTCTACACTGTGCAATCTACACAGCTATACAAGTAATATCATTATATATTTATTATACGTATTATATAGCGAAATGTTACACTATTTCTATTTAAAAAATCATTCGACTGTCGTATTCGTATAGCATACAACACATAACTACGCCGTACATACGCACATGATACGTATTTGTGTGCATTTAGATGATAATCATGATTAATTGTACAAGATCACGGTAGAAAGTGGTAGGCTGTGGGCGTGATTAGTATAAACGGAGGATGACATGATGATTACTTCTATTGCAAATATAATATTTTACACATTTCATGAAACATGCCAAGGTTGCGACTACTCCTGCGCTTCTTTATAATATTTTTTCGCTACTTCTTCTATCATCTTCTAGGTACTTCGAGATACTGCTGCTGTGGTACGATGTTCGATGGCTATACGCGTATTATACCAGTAGACCTTGTCGAGGTGTTTTTTTTTTTTTTTTTTCTGATAAAAAATGACATCGTCTAAGCCGAAGAGACACTACATACATAATCACGAATTATACCTATATATACACATACTCACACACTATATACTTATGTATTCGATCTGTTAATAATCAACGTTTTATCTTATGTACCATACACAACTACTATGGCTAAGCTTACGTTAGATTAGAAACATTAGGCGTCCGGTAAAGACATCTAGACACCCGGTCGGTCAACCAGATAATTTGTCATTTTTTTCTCTCTCTCTCCCCTCCCCTCTCTTTCTCTCTCGCAAAACTCGCGTCGCGTCGCTTCGCATCTGTAGTGTTGTATAAGTTGCATATTCGACGCCTCACAAATCTCATACGTTATAGGGCTATATGCAGGAAAAAAAATACCACAGCTCTGTCTTACGTACATGGAAGACTCGAATATACACGTAATAAATTCAGTTCGCCTTTTAAAACAGAAGGGGGAAAAAAACCCAACAAACCTTTACACGTACACACCCCCGCATACTATTGTTCCATTGACCGACTGCGACTATACAAAAATAAGACTAAACTATGCTACGTGTTATTAGGCTGGATGCAGTGTGCAGGGTGCAGGGTGTAGGGTGCAAGCAATTTGAACATTCGCTAGCCTACGTACCGTACTGTGTAACCCTTGGCGCTATTATTCATCCTAGTGACACAGTATTTACTACCCTCTTTTCTAATTAAATAATTACCACCACAGCAGTCACCCACACACAAACACACACAAACGCACACCAACATTTTCGTATTCTAATGTAAGCATCGCATCGAGAGAGCATAGTATATGTAGATATATCTACAGCTAGGTGTAGTGTAGATAGAATTGTATTTGTACATGAAGAGTGGTGGCGACGATGGTGCAGTTTTTAGCAAACAAGTACACGCAGCCACAATCAAAAAGGACGCGAATTTGGTCGTGTTCTTGATTTGGACATTAGAAGGGAGGCGCCATCACATCCCCTGTTATGTTATGTATAGAGAAGACTCGACGCTACTACCTACCAAGTACACGAATGTCGGTTCGACTTGTTTCGTTCGTTCGTTTTTTCGTTTGTTCGTTCGTTCGTTATTCCTCTATCTCTGTTGTTCGCATTTGCTGGTTTAACTCGATGTCTACAACCAATTTTTTCAACCCTAGCGTTTCATTTTGTCAAGAATAGGTACATGCTTAGACTTACAGACGAGTACATTCGTCGTACGTATACATTCGGGCAAAAGATTCGATTTTAGTTGAATTTTTTTTCAAAACGACGTGAGATTTTAGTACGCATTTTCAACACAAAACTAGCCTATTAGGTCCCATCGGAACAATCTGGCAGAAATAGGAAGTGAATTAGGCGAATAGATCAGGTACAGAATCGATTCTATGGTTTCAATAGTTTATTCCAACTGTTTTTTAGACATTTTCTGATATTACATTCTCCAACAGCAACGAACTAAAATCATTTAAGTTTCGACTCGAGCCGAAGATTTGGCTCAAGGATGCACTTTTGAGTAGTTACATGCCGATAAGTTAGAAAAAATGCGACTGTATGGGAGGGGGAGGGGGTTACAAATACGGAAAACATCGAATTTTGAACAAATTAATGAAAAAAAGGTAAGGATTTTAAAAAATGTTTTCTAGAAAAAAATGAGGGAATTTTTTTTTTTTTAACGACCCCCAGAGCTGGAGGCTCTTTTTGTGACATTCAAAAACAACCAATGGCTTTAAGGGCTGTAGAGGAGGCTACTACTCCAAAAAACCTTTTAAAAAGTCAACCTGATTTTCGTGATATATTATAATTACGTAAATTGAAAAAAAGCATCGTTCGGGGGAGGGGGGTATAATGGAGATAAAACGTCATCACCACCAAAATTTAGATCTAGAACCTCTGTTATTTAAATCTACGTACCAAATTACAAAATCCTAGCCCACTTCGGCGGAGGGGGGGGGTGGAGATATATGCGAGGAACAAACTCAAAAAATAAGAAACCCCGATAAAAAAAAACAATTTTTTCGGAATTGTGAGGGTAATGCAATTATGTTAGAAAGTCGAACCCCCACTAAACCACATCTAAGACTTATACCAAATTCACATACCAAATTTCAACTTCTTAGCTCAATTTGGAGGGGAGCTATGCGAGGAACAAACTTGAAAAATAAAAAAGAATCTACCAAAAAACTACATTTTCGGGGCTGTGAGGAGGTGCAATGAGACTGAAAAGTTGAGACCTACAAAAGGCACACCTCGAATCTCAATGAAATATGCATATCAAATTTCAGATTCGTAATTCGATTTGGAGGGGAGATAGGAGAGGAACAACCCTTTTTCAAAGTCAAAAAGGGCAAAACGCTCATATCTCTCCTTTTAATTGATCTAGGAGGCTGATTTTTGGATACGTTTTACAACATTGGATTGTCCATTGATTGGCTCAAAAAGGAACAATTTTTGGAATTTTAGCCCCTCATCACCCCGTTCCCTAAATTGTGGCATAACTGAATTTTGACTCGAAGTCATTCCCACTCCAGAATATCAAATTTGTCGCCAATCGAATTTCATTTCCCAAATTTTATCGATTTTGGTCGATATCCAGCTCAGCAAACGATTTTTTAGTTTGAAAGAAAATTGAAAGAAATATCTGATACGGCCAAAAATGGTCGTAATAATCTTTTAGGACCCCAAAATTGATTTTGTTGATATCCCTCCGTCCTCCACCGTAAGTCGATAGACCTTAATAGCTTGGTTTTTAATTGACAATAAAACATAGAAAATCGGCCTAAAAATTCTGCGACGCGTAAAATTTTTCTAATAATACGAGAAAAATTTTTACTAGGGCCTAGCTCAAAAATGAAGTCCTACAAGTCTTCAAAGTAAATTTTAAGGCTATATTTAGAGTCCGAAAACATCCGAAAAAATTCGACAACACTTCGTTTAGATATCTTCACTTTCATACCAAGTTTGAAGAAAATCGGCCATAAACTTGCAGAAAAAAAATTTACGTAAAAACGCCCTTTGAAGTACACATATTTTTCATCACCATCCTCCCTCTCCCCCCCCCCCGCTTCAACCCATTTCAATTATGAAACTCTAGACAAATCGTTTTATTTAATCTGCTACAGCCTTTGCTCCTAATCATCTTGCCACTTTTTCATCTTTCAAAGTTGATAATCCAGCATTTAAAATTTTTTCTAAAAAATCATTGAATTTGTACCTTTCTCCTGCAGATATGTTGACTTTATACCGATGACAATTGTCCAGTATAAACCTAATAGGCTAGACCTTTGAAACAGTACTGGAAAATTTTCACACTTAGTTTCAACATTTTATAAACATTTTTGGATTTCCTTTTCAAATTCACTACAATTCTAAAAAAAAAAAATCAACGATATTAGAATTTATATTATCCAGAACCCACCTCCCCTACCTTTCAGTTACGATTTTTGTACTTTTCAAATTGTAAACATTTCACGACTTTATGGTTCCTTAAATCATTTTTCTCATAACCCTTTTAAATACAGGAGGGTACATTATTGAATGGAAATTTTATTCTCTGCAAATAGGACACATCGTTCTGGAGTACCTAAATTCGAAAAATGCGATTTTCAACACTCGGAAAATTATCGATTTGAAGATTTATAACGAATCGGTGAAGACTTTGGCAGATTTGTAATCCAAAAATAAATTATTTAGCAATATCCATCATTTTAAAATACATCGTACAAATTTTCAAGCAGCAAGGAGAGGGGAAAAGTGTTAAAAGAAAATTCAAACTAATATAAACAAAAAAATACGGTATTTAAAAAATGATCCCATTTTAGAAGCCCATCACCAGCCCGCTTCAAGGAAGTAGAGAAGCTAAACTTTTAAAAGAAGAGATTTCAACTGAATGTAGGTCACGTATCCAAATATTGGCCAAATCGAAGATTTTCAATTTTTTCAAATCCACCCTACAGTACAATACTAAGCAAAAATATACACGATATAATCAGAAGGGTGAGAGTCAATATTCGAAAATATCCTCCTCCATTATTTCAACAAAATATTTCACAAATATGAACTGAATTTCAAGTTTAAATTAAACCAAAAAAAGAATTTTCCATCTTAAAACGATTCTTTCGAAATCGGTAAGCAATTTTTATCAAACTTGGGTAACTGAATTACTTGAACTATCAATTTAAACAATGCAAATCGAAATAAATTCAAGCTACGTTTTGGGCATTTTTTCAAAATCACCAAAAATTAATCAGAAGACGTTTAAAACCCCTCAACATTTCCCATTCAAATTCGACGTTAAAAACACTACTACTACTTCATGTTGTAAAAAAAAAAAAAAATCTACACTCTTTCGCTTTCATTAATATCTATAACGACAAACCCTCGAACTCGCATCAATTAACCACAGATTGCACAGTACACGATAATCCTGCATGATATGAACATCTTTGCCGACAAATCATCGCCTTACCAGGACGATAAAGTAACGGGAACGAATTTCGTGCACGTTTATCTGTACAAAGCATCGTGTACAAACATATCCTATACGACCTAACAACACGAAAACCAAAATCAGCTTTTCAAACGAAGGAGAGAAAAAAAAACAGCAACGTAATCTTCAAGCTCGGTTCAGTCGAACAGGCCGAAATTTCGGTACGATTGTCTCTCATATTTAACGAGCCATTCGGATGCACACGAGCATACCATGTAATGCACTGACAGGGTGAACGAAGACGGATAGAGAGGATATCAGGGATACGCTTTATAGGTATGTAGTAGTGTACATTGTTGTACAATGTACAAGACTCCAACTACAGTGGGAAATGCGAAAAACACAACGTACGAAAAAGTTTAATATATCATTTGGTAAAAACGCAATCCCCTTGTTCTGTTCGGCGCCCGCTTAGCCGGAAAAGCATTCGGTGCCGTGGTCAGCAAACGCCGGAATATAATAGAAAACAAATAGTTTTAAAAAAGCATTCACACGCGAAACAATTGCCTTTTAAATTTTAACCAACGAAATAATGCTCTGCCATGCAACCGAACTACACAAGAAAAAAATTTATCGCTTTTGATTAAAAGTTTTTACGCTTTCGCCGACTTCGGTGCTGAGCTGTGCTGGTACAGTTTATAGCCGTTCAAAAGCTCCACATACAATCGTATGGTACAATTGGTACAGTAGCGATTGTCTCTTCAGAAAGAGCCATTTTCTATAAAAATTATCCGCTCATTTAGATCAACTTTAAAGGTCGGCGATAAAATACCACCTTAGGGGACTCGAAAGCTATATGTACTACAGCGACACAATTTTGAAAAAAATGTTAATTTCACTATGGGTCATCCGGAATTTGAGGGGGAGAGGGGATCTGGTTGAATTTTGAGTTCGGTTCGAATGTTATGTAAAGCTGGGCATTGGAATAGTAGATGTTGAACAGTAAGAGTGATGGAGTTACGATATTGATAGGTTGGGGGAGGGGGGCAGATTTTTGATAGAGAGTTGTGAGTTAGTTTAGTGTGTCCTATTCTAAGTCGTCTAATGATAACTTATTTTCTGTTCAGTTGATTCAAATGTTTCCAGTTTGTTTGTTGTTTGGGTGAACCAAGAACGTTGCCAATCTGCATAGAATAGCTGCGTGAAAAATGTTTTGATATCATTAGAGAGGTGTATAGCTGAAGGGCA
>FIZR01003729.1:0-18485 GCA_900060175.1 Ferrisia virgata
GTTTAAGGTTTGTCTTTTTTGTTTCAAGTTGGGGCAGAGGAACAGAAGGTGTTGGGTGGTAATGGGCTCGGAGTTGCAAAATTGATACATAGGTTTGGGGGCTCATAGATATAGATGACTATGGGTTATTTTTGTGTGACCGATTCTAAGACGTGTAATGATTATTTTATCTGTGCGTTTAAGGAGTGGAAGTTTTTTCCATGGTAGGACAGATTTTTTGTGAATGAAAAGTTTATTTTAAGTTTTGCGGTCCCATTGATTTTGCCAGCTAGCAAGGTGAGTTTGGTAAAGAACATTTTTGATATCATGTGGGTTCTGGAAAGTTGGTGTGGTGTAAATCTCTGCTGATTTTGTCAATTTGTCTACTTCTTCGTTTCCTTCAATACCTACACGACTAGGAATGTACCTGAATTTTATTGTTTTTTATTAAAGTTGGATGTCTAACATAATTTCGCGTGTATTTTGAATTATTTATTTTGAATTGCTGATAGGGAAGATAGAGAGTCAGTTAAAATGAGGAATTTTTTATGACAAGAGTTTGTTTCAAATATTGTAATTTCTTTCATGGTTTTTCAAAAAATCATGGAAAAACGCAAAAAGTGATATTTTTTAAAAAGCACTGAAAAAATAGGATATCATTTTGAGTTCAATCATGCATAATAATCCCATGTGCAGAGATCCAAAAGAAGTAAAATTTTACCCACCCTAGTATATAAAGTGTTTTAGAGCAAACAGTAGGTTTTTATCATTATTAATTTTTTTCTATGAATTTTCAAAAGCAGTGGCAGCTTTGAGCAAAAATGAAAAAAAAGAATCGCTTTGCGATACTTTTTTCCAATCAGCATTGAGGATAGAAAGGGTTCAACTACACTAAAAATTTTAAACCCTATCTAGGATCCTCACTGAGTGTACATACAAAATTTCAGCTTCCTAGCTTAATTTGGAGGAGAGTTATGCGAGGAACGAACTCAAAAAATGAGAGAACCTGACCAAAAGAACCACATTTCCGGGGCTGTGAAGACGTGCAATGGAGTTGAAAAGTCAAGATCCAAAAAAGGCAAACCTAGGGCTCCTACTGAATATGCATACTAAATTTCAACTTCCTAGTTCATTTTGGTGCGGAGTTAGGAGAGGAACAGCCCATTTTCCAGGTCAAAAAGGGGGGAAATCCTCACACCGCCCCTTCTAATTGACCTAAGAGAGTGATTTTTGGATATGTTATACAAATTTAGATTTTCTATCGACTGATTTAAAAAAAAAAAATTGTGATTTTGGACCTTCAGCACCCCCTTCCTCAACATGAGCCAAAACTGAATTTTGACCCAAGGCCATCCTCACTCATATCTGCTAAACAGAGCCGATTAACCGAATCGGAGCGTTTTTGGTCAGTATCGAGCAGAGTAAATGATTTTAATGTTCGAGGGAAAAAAAATAAAAATAAATATAAATATCTGACATGGCCAAAAATTGTCCTAATGGCCTTCTAGGACCCCAAAACGGATTTTGTTAGTATCCCCCCTCCCCCTACGTTGGTCGATAGACTGTAATAGCCTGGTATTCATTGACACTATGGTATAGAAAATCAGGCTAAAAATAACATATTTCAGTCCTTCTGATTTTCTGGGTATGCTACCAATTGTACGTGTAAGTTTTATGAGTTAACGTAACACTAGTATAAGGAAAGGAAAGTTGACGCGAAATACCCTGTATTGGCTTAATTTACAACTCGTTACAACTATTGCATAAGCAACTTTCAACGAGAGCGAAATGAAGTATTAAATTATTTTGATGTAACCTACAGATATCAAAGAATTATTTTAGAAATAAGTTCATCGGTGAACCTTTTTTAATGAAAATATGAAAATTCATTTTGAAACTTGTTTTTTTGACCTAATCATGAAATTCTGCAAGGGAATCTACGCTTGATGAGTCTACGCTGTATTAAAATTTTCAAAATAGTGTCCTCTGCAAATCGTACAATTACCCTGTAGGCCTGTATATTTAACCAATACAATACTATGAGTAGGCAGATCACGTTACAGAGGTTTTTTCCGAATCGCATCGAATAAAGCGTTACACATAAAATTTTATCACGCAGAATGTGAAATTAAAGTCTGGTATTTGAGCTTCCTGCAGGGCTTGATTTCGACTAGTATTATCGAGGGATACAACTGCAATTGAGAGGGTATTTAATTATTACATTATTCCATATTGGGGAAGCACAAATGAATCTCACTTGATTCCTATTGTTGTTTGGTTCGTTCATTCGTTTATTAAGCTCGTACACTATGACGATGCAGATGTATATGAATTGCATCGCTAAAGGCTATAATACTACAGTAGTACATGATATAGCGAGCAAGAGGCGATGATAAGAGGGAAGGAAGCGGTTTTCTCTTGATATACTCGCAATCGAGAACACATACAAATACATTATTCTTCATTATTACAAGCATAATATTACGAAACAAGTTTATAGAACTGTACAAATACGTACTGTAAGTCCAAACAGTAAATTTATCGACGACAAGTGAATTATGGATAATACGAGTATGCGGGACTCGTTGGTACATCTTATGGTTTGAGGAAAAATCTAACAATTTGAACCGCAGCAGGCAATCGCTTATTCGTAAATTGAATGAACTTAGATTGCAATACCTTAGGCGGTTGATAAGAGAGCTTACGTTTTTCCAAACTTTCCCTTCCCATATTCTGTAAACTTTTTAATTATCTCAGCACAAAAAGAAAAGAGCAGCAAGATTACAGCACTGAACACATGACCGCAAACTCATACGACTATTACATACGTTTTGGAGACAAATGAAGTTAGAATGGAAAGAAAATTATATGTACTTAATGAAGACTTAGTAGAGTCAAGCTGAAAGCAAACGTAGACTGAAACTGATGAATATACGTGAACTTGATTTGTTTTCGACAACTTATTTCTAGCGCCGACTTTTCGTAATCGTATTTCTTTTTTATTCGTTTCGTCTTTTCTTCCGTTTTTCATTAACGTTTCGCCGGTAGAAGAAAACTTCGATAAAACCATCGTTTTCTCTATATTTTCTCCTTCATTTTGATCCTCTTCCATTCTATTCCAAACTCATATTTTTCCTTAAAACTTTTTCTCTTTTTTTTTTTCTATCGTCTCTCTTTTTCATACGTACATATTATAAGAAAATAAAAGGATGAAAAGAGAAAAGAGCAATACAGAGAAATGCGAATCTCATTACAACAATAATACTACAACGAAAGAAAGAAAAATTAAAAAGATGAAGTATAAAAATTCAATTAAGTTTGATATCATTTTGTGAGGTTGTAATTTTTTTTTCTTTTTGTCTCTCTCTCTCTCACTCTCTCTCTCCCTCTTTTCTTTTTTTTTTTCATTATTTCTTTCATTTTTATACATCAAAGAAGAAACGATGAAAAAGTAAAAAAAAAAAAAAAAAAAAAAAAAAAAAGGAGAAAAAAAGGTTTTAAAAAAAAAAAAAAAAAAAGAAAAAAAAAAAAAAAAAAAAAAAAAAAAGTAAAAAAGGAGAAAACAAGGTTTTGAAAATGAAAAATAAAAAAACGCATTGCTACACGAATTAAGTAAAAGTCCTAAAGGAACTTTTTTTACACATAGATATTTATTTTTATTCAAATAGATGTTTTACTTTTTTTTTAATTGAGTTGTTCAGTGTAGGTCTTAATCGTTCGAGAGACTTTTCATTTTGTTCTTTTGAAAATTAGTTTTCGCCTTTTCTCAATTGCGATAAAAGTTTTTCATTTAAACTACCGCCAATCTATTCAATTCTTCCTTTTTCTTTAACCTAAAAATAACGATGTTTACTATCGTTTGTTTGAAAAAAAAATCGAACATTTTTGCCAAGCTTCTATTTCAATATTTCTATGCCTAATGGATGTTTATACTGAAAATAGAAACGATAACAGCTAACAAGTTAAATCTCTACATTACCAAAAATAAGAAAAAAAATTAAGAATTTATGTGAATTGTTTCAATAATATGTGGATAAACTTGAATACAATTTTCAATAGATATTCAACTATTTGAGTAAATTTCTGAAAAACACTTCGCAAATGTTTCATAAATTTTTATCATTTTGAAGCCAAACAAAGGGTATTAAATTTTCGACAATTTTTTTTTCATGAAATTATTGGAAGAAAAAAACAATTTTATTTTCGTGTATCTGTGTATCTGGTACTTACGCAAAAAGCGACGTTTCTTTTTTTTTCAGAATTTCAAAAATGGGAGAATATCTCGAAAAACTTGAAAACCCATTTTTCAGCCATGTTTTTCGCTCATAAAACAGTAATTTTTGGTTGGAAAATTAATGAGAAAAAATCGTCAAATCAGCGAAAATTGGTCTTAAATATAAAAAAAAAATCTTTAGAAATTATCGAAAGTTGGAGCGAAAAATCGTTGACAATTGAGCAAAAAAAATTACTAAAATTCGCAAAAAATTCGAAAAAATGTTGAAAAATGGGCCGAAAGTTGGCAAAAAATGAATAAAATTGTTTAAAATCATGAAAAACTGTGTAAAAATATGGCAAAATTACGTTAAAAATGCCGTAAATTGGTGAAACGTCATTAAAATTTAAAAAAAAATCGTAAAAAACCATAAACATTTGACTAAGAATTCATCAGAATTAGACTAAAAAATTGACTAAAATATGAGAAAAAACTGAAAATTAATCAAAAATTACGAAACTATTGACAATAATTTGTTGAAAATTGGGTAAAAATTCAACAAAAATGAGTAAAAAAAAAAGAAAATAATCAATATTTACGAAAAAACGCTGAAAAATAGGTGAAAATAGAACAATACTTTGAAGAAAAAATACATTGAAAATTATCGAAAATTGGATAAAAAGTCGTCTAAAACTAGTAGAAAACGCCAAAAATTGATCAAACACTGAGAAAAACAATGTTGAAAAATAGGTAAAAATTTTCCTAAAACATAAAATAAAAAAACCGTTAAAAAAATTGCATTTTAGGTGAAAATTCACTAAAATTTGTAAAAAATGCAAAAACTTTATCCAAAATTGTCGAGAATACCTGAAAAGTGAAGAAAAATTCGACAAATGTGGGTAAAAAACGCAGAAAATTGACTAAAATTCACAAAAAAATGTTGGAAAATCAGTGAAAATTGGCATAAAACAAGAAAAAAATCGTTCCAAATAATCGAAATTTGACTGAAAAATCATCGAAAATTTACTAAAAATTGTTGAAAATCAAATAAAAATTCACAAAAAATATGTAAAAAGTGAAGAAAATTATTCAAATTACACGAAAAAATGTTAAAAATTTGGTGAAAATTAAACAAAAACTGACTAAAATTTGTAAAAAATGTAGAAAATTTAATAAAAATTGTTAAAAATTATTGAAGTCAAAAATGGGTAAAAAGTGAAGAAAATTGATAAAAAATAGCGTTAAAATACTCAAAAAAGTAGGTAAAAATTGACAGAAAAAATGAAAAAAATTTACAAAAAATAATCAAAAATTGGGTGAAAAATTGACAGATATTCGTGAAAAATTCCGAAAACTGATTAAAAATCACAAATTAATGTTGAAAAATAATTGAAAATTGGCATAAAAATATGAAAAAGTCGTTAAAAATCATCAAAAATTGCGTTAAAAATTAACTAAAATTCGTAAAAAATGCCAAAAATCGATCAAAAATTACAAAAAAAATGTTGAAAGTCGAGTTGAAAAAAAAAGTGTAAAACCATCGAAATTTAAGTGAAAAATTGTGTCTAAAATAGGGGAAAATTTTGAGAAAAAACAAAATTACAACATTGCAACAATCTTTATTCTCCTTTCAAACATATGGCATTTCCACATCGTATCTATTTTTCTTTTAAAAGCCCGCCTTGGATTTATAAATTTCTCTCAATTTGGATAATTTCCTGATGCTACGTCATTTTGTCAAATTCTACTCGTATATTAGAAAATTTTTTTCATAAATGACATCTTCTTTAATAATCTACCCTTTTTTCCAATAAATTTAAATGCTTAAGAAAAAAAAATCATTCGAGAAGAACAAATCCCCTACATAAATATCCTTTTCTATATCGCACATTTGCCTTCAAATATGCCGATAGATAAAGTTAACGAAATACAGTTGGAAGGGGGGGGGGATCTCCATACAAAAAGATATTTGAAGAGAATACGAAATACGAACAGTGGTGAAAAAAATATAAGTATTTCCTAACGAATACCTCGCGATCATTCTCAACTTTTTTTGTATGTGTGTATAAGCCACTTGAAAAAAATTTTACCATAGAATACAATACGCAAAAATGAGATAAAATAAGAAAAAAAATCGCTAGATGGATGAAATATGAGGGAGTGAACGAGAAAGAGAGAGTGATAAGGAGAGAGATGGAAGACAAGGCGAGAAAAATGTATTGCACACAAGGGCGTCGGATTACTCGTCGTTCGCAAACAAATAATGCTCTCAATCGTACACGCACACAATTCACCAACACATCAGAAATAGACGAAGAGACTGGAGTTTCATATTGAGCTCGAGCTCAAATGAATTTGTACGCAACTAAAAAAAAAAAAGGGAAAAGCAAAAAAAGCAAAAAAAGCGAAGGATCACATAGAGTAGAATCAAAGATTAAAAATGTACACATGTACACATTATGCACGTTAAATTTAATATTTGTAGTAAAACATTCAACGAGCCTCAAAGAGAAATGTATTCACGATGAATAAAAAGTAAATTGTCGAATCGAAGCTTGGGCTTTTGTGATATAAAATGGCAGATACTTCCATACCTATACGTGCGCTTTTAGTATAATACATCATAATGTAACATCATAAAACTCTTCCATTTCTTTCACGTTTTTTTCCCTTTATTCTTTCAAATTGGACAAAGCAAATGGTTAATTCTCGAGAGCACGCTGCAACTCTTCCAAGATAAATTCCATCGAGATTACCATCTCTCTCCATTCTCTAGCACAACTCCTTCAGTTGTATCCAGCGATTTGCTTTTCTAAAAACGAATTGAGAGTTAAACCAGTATCCTTAGATATACCTAACCCATATAATCATGGAATTTTATTCTTCTTCCTCTTCTTCCGTTTCAGCTTATTTCCACGATGCTTACGACAAGACTAAAGAAATGTAACTGAAAGAAATTCTCTACCGTCGTAGTCGTCGTAAAAAATTTACGAGGCTGAATTGTCTGTCGGTGCAAGCAAATAAATCTGCCCCTTTCTGCGAAAACGCTACGCTGATTTCATAATTTCGCATACACGTATGAGTAAGTTTGAAAACGACCGATTTGAATTTTATCGCTATTCACGTAGTCGTACGTAACGTACATGAACTGTACATTTATGTACGTGAGATTATGCAGGTACTACACAGGCAGCCATATAGGCAATAGTACTTGCATGAAAAAAAAAATCACAGTTTGGTTAGGCAAGTACCTGTACCTTACGATTCAAAAGCTAAAATGAAGCATAAAATAGAAAGGAAAATTTTTTTTAACATTTTCAACATCGAGTCAGTTTTACTTTTTTGCATTCAATGTTTCTTCCATTGTAAAGGTTTTTTTTTTCACCGTTGAAAAAAACATTCCAGCTCTCAAAGAAAATGAACCTAATCAAGAATCAAGTAAAAATTCTCTGTAACAAAAAATTTCATTACTGACAATGATTTGATCCAACGTAAAAATTTACGCGAGGTTCGGTCCTATTTTATAACAGTCTTCGTAAGTCTTTACGTGCTTCATTGTGAAAATTTTCCATTCATTGCCTCGTACAAATGAAATTTCTGAAAATAAACTATTCGCGAATTGGAATAAATTTTCGTATACGCTTTATATCATCTCATTTTCGCTGTTTTTTTTATCAAAAAAAAAATCCTCATTCAAAATTTTAGCAGATATTACCATTTTTCTAGTCATTTTTCAAATTACAGACGACAGGATTTTTTCATCTGTAGGTTTGAATGAAATATATGAAAAAATGAATGCCAGACAAGTTGTTAGTTAAATTTTTTAATTTTAGACTTTAACCTGAGAATGAAAGACAGTTGAATTTTCAATAAGTCGGAGGTGGATAGATATATTTCGTAATCTTATTAAATAACAAATAAGCTTAGGATCAAACATTTTTCTCCAAAAACCAAATGATAACGAAAATCAAGTAAGTAAGCACATAAATTATATTTTAACAATTTTTACGCATCAAAATTTCCAATAATGAAAAATTGAACCAAAGCAAAACAAGAAAATTCCACATACACTCTGATGATTTACATAAAAATCCTTCCGCAGTCAGAATCAAGCATTAGGGGTTCTAAAACGAAAAGTAAAAACATGATTAATATTTTACAGGGTGCAGAAAGACCTGTAAAACTGAACAATTAACGAAAAAAAATCTTTTTTTTGAATCTATAGTGAAAAAAATTTGATTTACCAACAATCTGTTACCTTAATTAGAACTTCAGGGGAGGCGAGGGTATTTTTTCCTTTTTGACTTTGAAAAAAGACAGTCCTTTGCATATTTATCTCATCCAAATAGTCTAGTAGGGATCTTAGGTGTGCTTCTCTGAGATTTAAAATTTTAGCACAACCGTCGCACTTTGAAAATATAATTATCAATCAAGTTCTTCCTTCCTATGTAGTGGATTTGAAATTTGGCATGAAGATTCAATGAGAATGCTAGACGTACCATTTTAAAGTTTGAGTGCTACTTTTTCTTTACTTTATGAATGGAATAATTCATGTATCTTCAGAATCTTATATAGATAGAGCTCAAAACAAAGTGAATTCCAATAACTCACTCAAAGTATCACTTTCCCAATAGGTGGCGCTGTACAGGCATCTAAAAATCGGACCTTGTAGACAGATATTTTTTGTACAAATTTTGTCATTTACACGTTTTTCCTATCTTCGTTATGAAGGGAGCAGCATTCGTTAGAATTTTACCAGCCCCTTCGAGTACAGCGCCAGCAAATCCCAAGTTATTGCTAGCCACTGCTGTGTAACAGTGCCAATCCCTATTCTATCCGGGCGATAAAGGAACTAAAGGTTAACACCAGGACTGACTCACACACGCATTCACGCTAACACTAGCACACACATACACACATTCATTCCCACTACTCATATATACACTCGCTCTGCCAGGGACTCCGGGAATCTCCGGTTTCCTGGAGTATCCACAGGGCCTTGAGTAATGTTTATATTACACTGTTTTAAGGATGGAGGGGCCTGGTTGGGATATCTGGAGGAGGTCTTCTTCTAGGGGGGGTGAGGGTATATTGGTACAGACATAGTCAGAAAAGAGGGGGCGTTGTTGTTGTGGAGAGAGAATTTTAAGGAGGAGCCAATTTAGAGGGGTAACGAAGGGATTACTTAGGCATGAGCGTAAACTCACTTGGCCAAAGGTTATGCTCTAGGCGAGGCTCACTTGGCTCTCAATGTTACACAAGGTAGGTCATTAGAATCGTAGGCTTATCATTTTCTTGGGTAAGCTCAAAAAAAAAACAGACAGGGACGCTTATTTCATCCTCTGTTTGGTGGGTAGATTATTAGGTCGTACATAGATTTAAATACATTGTTTTATTTTAGACTAAGTTATAGCGGTGATAGGGGTGAGCATACTTCATCTGAATGGCACACCTTGACCTGAATTTAAAAGGCACATCTTTGGCCCCTACTTAGTCTGTATAGTGTTTTTTTGTTTTTTCTGCATGCCTCATTCCCAAGCTTGGCGGGGTGAGATGTGTTTATTGGTAGTATTCAGTACAATCTTAGATTATACAACTTATTTTCTTCACCTGGTACCAAATGGTTTATTCAGGATAAAAGATGTATACTACCATTAAGCTAATGATTATGGAATCGACCTGGGCTAAAAATCACTACTCGCCGTAGTAGTGGAAAACCATGGTCGACTTTACAAACTGTGATTTGAAACAGTTTTTCTCTGCAAGATTTTTGGTTGTTCATGCCTTCTTGGTTAAGGTCTTTCTTCAGGCTTCTTCAAGCCTTTTCAAGCATCAATGGTGGAAGTGATAGCCTGTTTGAGCAATGTGTGTTCTTTCTCCTTGACATGGCTGACGAATTACTGATCGCATGAATAGTTGGCACTTTTTGTTAAGTACGTCAAGTATTCCATTAGAGTGTGCAGTAGCAAATTGAGATCAGTTCAGAATTACGTGATGCGTAGTTTATGGAAGTCTGCAATTTGAGCAGAGTTCAGTGCTCACTTTTCGGCGCATGAATAAATAACGCCTGAAGCATCCACGATGGGAGGTTGCTTGGCAAAGCAAGTAGTCGAGAGGTAAATCAGCCCCAATTTCAACTTCCTAACTCAATTGGAAATGAGATAGAAGAGGAACCGCCTTTTTATAAGGTCAAAAAGCAGGAAACGCTCATATCTCCCGTGCTAATTGACCTAGGTGGGATCGATTGGCTAATAAAAGAATAAGTTTTTCGTTTTCAGCCTCTCAGCACCCCCTGCATCAATTTGGGCATAACTGAGTTTTGACTCGTGGTCATCTCCATTCCAGGATATCAAACAGCACGCCAATCGAAGCCTATTCCTCAAATTTGATCGATTTTGGTCTGTATCGGACTGAGCAAATAATTTTTCAATTTCGAAAAAAAAAAGATAAAAATAAATACCGGACATGGCCAAAAATAGTTGCAATGGTCTTCCATGACTCTAAAACGGATTTTGTTGATATTCTAGCCTACATCGGCCATAGGTTTATAGACCACAATGCCCGGGGTTTTATTGGTAATATGACATAGAAAATCAGGCTAAAAATCATTACTTATATTTTATTTTAAAATTAGCAATGTATCAATGATAATAATTAACATTATCCCTTGTACGTAACGTACGTAATTGTTATAAATGGCAAGTTGCAAGTTGCATTTTTTCAAAAAAAATATCGAATAAAAAAAATTAATTGCGCTTTGTAGCTAATAAAAAAAATCATCGCACAATTCGAAACATTGATAAATTTTCCGTTACTCGACATTACTTTTCTCCTGTTCTCCCGACCCTGGATTCTAAATTCCACCCACTAACATTTCTCCAAATTAAAAAAAAAAAAAAAACCACAACGTAGAAACGATTGAAATATCGACACTATGACACCTTCGCATTTTCCAATCTCAAGGTCATTTATGGTTTCAAGTAATCAACGAATTTTTTATTGGTTATTTTTTTAGAATAGATATGCTCTTATCGAGTACTAGTAAGCACATAATAACTTGCACAGGGTCTGTTTTTCTCCCACAGTTCGCAGTTTGAACATCAAACACCTGTACACGCCTTTCAAAAAAAAATACCAAAATACTCATTAATTCCATCCTTGAAAAATGAATAAAAATTCAAAATAACTACCACCGTGATACGATATATGGTAGGCCTAGAGTATAATATCTGATGAGATTTATATGCATGGATCATACACATTAATGGGGAAAGACAGCAATAACGAAATGAGGAAAAAATTACATATATCATATCGCATGGCATCCTTTATACATGACTTTCATTCTAATTAGATTTCTAAAGCCGAAAAATTTCACACTCCTTCACCAGCCTACTTGTCTGCTCATATAGAATAGAAAATAAACCATGGTGCACCACATTCGAGCATAATCCAAGCAGGAGTACACTACATGCGAGTATATGAGTATGACATGACGATGCAATGGTAAAGCCAGCCATCGACGAAAGAAAAAGACAGCAAAAAAGAAACGAGACAATACGAGCACAAGTTATCAACAGTACGGATAAGAAAGATAGATCTCAGAAAAAAAAACAGCCTACAAAGTAGCGGTAAGACCAGACACCAACGTCAGTTAATTCATTAGACGAAGGGCATTATTAAATTACCACGCACGTTTGCTCCATTATCAAGATCACAAGAAAGACTGTAACAAAGACGAGTAATGTAGCAGAAAAAAATAGAACGAAGAAAAAGAAACTTGTATATATTTCTGAAATAGTGCAAAAAAAAAGGCCAAAATTGTTTGTTGGTCTCAGACTGTCTGGGATTAACCACGACTCGACTGATTATTTATAGTGTTTGTTGTTCAATGACATGTTGTTACTTAAAAGCCATTGTTTTTCAAAACGAGTGGATTTACAATTAAAAATGAAAGTAATTAGTGGTTCGAAAAATCATATGATCATTCTAGCTACTAGCTTCATACAGAAAATTTGATTACTTTTTTATAACAATCTAATTAATTTTCAACAGATTTGTTATCCTCAATTCACAAATGAAATCAATGCAATAGTCGGATAACCTTGCCAAGGAAACAATTATCGAAATACAATTTTCCTCACTCGTGATTATTTTCATCACCCTTTCCAATTTCTTCTGCAGCAATACCAAGTTAAAGCAAAGGTAAACGATTAAAATTAAGAAGATTTTGAAACTCAAGTACATTGCTTGTAGCGTGGTATCAAATATCAAAATCTATCAAGTAACACTTAAAAATCAACAAGGAATCATAAAATACTACGCATTACGTATCTATGCCTAAACAGATAGGAAACATAACGAAGACGAAGAAAATAATCAGTTTACATTGTATTCTCACGCTTAATATTACTTTCACACGTAAACTTCTCCTTACATCGACGAGATCCAAACCAAGTTGATCGAACTGCGAGTTAAAAATTTTAATCAACATAATTAGTCGACTGGTTCAAGTTTCGAGCAACCAATAGGACTCTTATAGAAGCATCTATTAAGTAATCTGAACACACGTTAACCGGGCAAGTAAGAAGAAATCTTATACAAGCAGGCAGAGACTTTTTCGATTCAATTTCTTTCTTGTATGAAAAATACCTACTGACACGTTTTCGAAACGTGGCGCGCTACAAGATACGAGTAATTTATTTCAACATAAGCGACGAGTACGGAAGCGCCAACTTCTTTACTAAAGCGATACTTTTTAATTGAATTTTAAAACTTTATCGGGGCTAATCAAAAACGCCAAGATTTATTGCGTAACACTTTCCCAAAGGTTTCTCTTCCAACCTTATATTTTTCTGCGGTTTGCTTCCGCTTCAATTTAAACTTGAGAGATGAATCTAGAGCTACCGGTGCTCGTATTTTCTCATCAACAGTCCGTATCACCGTCATCTTCATTGTCGTCGTCGTCGTCGTCGTCGTCGTTGTCGTGTCTGCGTAGATCATCCCTTGTCTGTCATCGATCATGGATCTTCCAGTAATTTGGCCGAATATTTAATCAACGGTTTGGTCAAAATTCGTTTAGGCAATTTTATTACCATCTATTGAAACCGTTTTATGTATTAGAATTGTCGAAAGAAATTATCACTCGATAATGTAATAGACCTAAATCTCAATCACAAAATTGAAGGTAAAAAAAAGAAATGGCGTGGGAGGGGGGGGGTCAAAAATTTGATAATTATGTAAAATTCATAATTTTTTCATCAATAGTAACAAGATGAGGCTATTCACCTCGAACTAATTACAACAAAAAATATGACAATTACACTGGTTCTACTACTCTCAAGGTCAAAATCTCCAACAGGATCTCCTGATCAGTCACCACATAATGAGGTATACTTTTACAGGCCCTTTTAATATCACAAGATTAGCAATTCCTCCATCGATTCCAAGTGGTTTGAAAATCTTCAGCAGACTACTGAATAAAAGTGTGGTATTTGTTAGGGAGAGCCGAATTTTGTTTTTTTTTTTTTTAAATCTTCAAATGGAAGGGTCACAATAGTTGCAGAATGAACTCATAATGATGCAGCAAAAATTTAGCTTTAAAACTCGACTTTTTTGACTTGAAAAACTGACTACAAGCTCAAACATTTTCAAAAATTGAGAAAATTCCAGAAAATTTTTTTTTGAAACTGGTTTACAAAAATAGAAATGGTGCATTATTTATACCCAAAATTCTCATCATTGGTATTTGGTAAATTTTTATCACTTTTCTCTTTTTTCAGGGATTTTAAAAAAGTATAATTTTTTTTCTTGAGATTTAACGAAAAACTATGAGGGATTTTTTTTTTTTAGAAACGCCCTTCTGAAATTAATAATGTAGGAGCATCATTGTTTGATGAATGGATGCAATATTTCAATTTTATACCTCATTGATGATTTTTAGGGGTGCTGAGAGAATGGCTTTTTCATGTTTGTTTCAAGAATTTTTTTACATCATTAAAAATTTTTTAAGCGAATTCACAATGAAAAGGAGGACTAAGAACATTTACTTTTGTTCATTTACTATCACTTTTCATCATCAGTACCCTTTTCAGGAGTTCTCAATAGGTATTCCAATATGCAAAAAAAAAAAAAAAAAAAAACATTGTAAAGTGATGCTTTTTCAGTATGATTTTAGAGAATTGTTATAATTATGTGAATTGAAAAAAATACTAGTGATTAGGACAGCGGAGGGGAGTGGAATGAAGATGAAAAGTCGACGCTACCAAAACGCAAGTCTAGGATCTATAATAAATCTACATACCAAATTTCAACTTCCTAGCATAATGCGGGCGGGCGGATGCGAGGAACAATTTCAAAAAATAACAAAAATCAACCAAAAAACGACATTTTTGGGGCTGCGAGGGGGGGAAATGAAGCTGAAAAGTCAAGACCCCTAAAGGTACATCTAGAACTTCTACTAAACCTTTTTTTTCTTTTTTTTTTTTCAAACAGACTCCAATCCCAAATAACTGTGCTGACTAAAGTAAATCCATTGGTAATATCCCAAAAAATCGAATTTCTGAACAGATCGGAGGAAAAGTATAAACCCCCAAAAAGGCACATCTGTCGCCTCTACCACATATATAATTAAAAACTTCTAAGCTCAATTTGTGGGCGACTGATAAGGGAGGAACAGTCATTTTTCACAGTTAAGAAAGGGAATAACCCTCATATCTTCCTTACTAATTGACCTAGCGATTTAATTTTTGAATATATTATACAACTTTGGATTATTTCATCGATTGGCTCAAAAACGAATATTTTTAGCGATTTTAGCTCTTCAGTACGTTCTTATCCAAATTTGGGCATAATTGAATTTTGACTCGAGATCAATCTCACTCTAGAATATCAAATTTAATTGCCAGTCCAAGTCTATTTCTTAACTCTGATCGATTTTGGTCGGTATCGAGTTCAGAAATTTACTTATTATATATTTTGAAGCGGGATAGATAGACTGATGGACCGTAATAGCCTGGTTTTTATTGACAATATGACGCAGAAAATCAGGCTAAAAATGTGGTACAAATGGTTCAAAAAAAATTTTTTTTCGAATGAAAAATTAGTTTTAAGGCTCTTAAACACGTGAAATATGTTCCCTTTTATTAACATTTTTTTAGAAATGTATTTTTTCAATTTTTAACAAATTTAGGTATTTTAAAAGACTTGAAAAAATGCTACTGTTGAGTGCACCTGAAAAATCGGCTGCGAGAGATATAATTTCAGTATTGCATTTAATCATCTAAAATTCAAGTCCTACATTCAGTTTCAGGAGATGGTTTCTCAAAGAAAAATTTTCTTCGTAGTTTTTCAAAAAAAATGATGAAAATTCGCAAAAAGTGAATTTTTTTATAAATACCTGGAAAGGGGGAAAATATTGAAAATTTATCAACAATGATAATTTTGGGTATAAATAGGTGAAATAATTCCATTTTTGAAAAAAAAATTAAAGAAATACATTTTTTTTTCAATTCTTTGAAAATTTTTGAATCATAATTAAATTTTTACACGATTTTGAAGTAGTTTTGTAGCTATTGTAACTCATTTCCCTGGTTCGTGGGTTTCCAAAAACATGGCTCACCCTAGTATTTGTGATTCCGCTTCAGTCAAATTTTCCTTATCAGAGTCCAAGATTTCGAATTTTCCTCCTTTTTTCCAGACCTACTGGGGCACCTTGAGGATAGAACTTGCCAATTAATCATCATATCGTTCATTTTCCATTGATGATGACAAAAGTAGAAACAGTATCAGCAAATTTTTCATCGATTCCAAGAAATGAATTATCTATCACTACGTTTTTCTAATAAAAATAGACATGATAATTTTTGAAGATACCACAAGAGCTTCATTTAAGTCAGTCATACACATTAAGTATACTCGAAGTATATCGACCAATTTCCAACCACGTTCTAGGCTCCAGTATTCCGGTATAGTAGTCAATTCAGCTTATCGTCAGTAATTCTGGTGGTCACAACTCACGTATCATCGAAAATCCTCAATGATCCATCACGTTACATACAATTCCATCCAACGAACTGGGCCGATTATCATAATTCGGCGAACATCCGCAGGTTCGAAGTTTAACGCGTCGCGTTCGCGTCGTGTCGGGTGAAATCCCCGTGAGGAGGATTTTTTCACGCTCTTTTTTTTTGTCACAGTTTCAATTTTCTCATTTATATTATAATTTATTTTCAGATAATGACTTTATACCCGTTTATTATGCAAAAAAATTTATAATTAATGGCCGAAGTTTTCGCATATTTTAACGAACGTGCTTAATTTCGGCAAAAGGATTTACGTATATTTTCGTTAGTTTGGAAAAACGCGTCGCGTCGCGCCGCCCCGCACCGCGTGTAAAAGTGAAATTGATTTTTTTTTTCAGCAGCTCTTCTGCTTTTTCATCGTTCCCGCGTCGTTCCGGCCTTTTCTCGCTCGTTATTGGTTCTCTTATCGTTTTGGCTCGTTTATAATTTCATGTAGTTGTTTTTTTTTTCCTCCTTTCTTTCTCACAGCTACGAGTGTACTCGTATCTCTCTGTGTGGCGTTTTTCTTCACCCTGCCATCGCAGGTATCCGCATATTTCACCAAACTAATTCGCCAATTCGAATTCGACTATTTTACCATAGCTTATGGCAACCAACGTATAAGAAATGACTCGTAGATGTTTGTTATGGTTGGAAAAAAAAAAAATTCCAACCAAAAATTTTCACTAATGGCTTAAAGTAGCGTATATTTATAGTCAGCCCTCTCTGTATGGGATTTGGTCGCGGTAAGATACAGCGAAATCCGACGAAGGGAGCTTCTTTTTTCATCGTTGCTAAAACTATAGTTGTAGTACGAATATTTTTTTTTCTTTTTTTACTACTTTTTTTTTCTTTCTTTTTTTTTTTTTCGGTATTATAAATCGATTACGTCGTATGTACACAAACTAACTGTATAATACATTGAACAACGAGTCGACATTTGGTTGGGAAAAAAAGTACACGTACGTATACACGTACTATTACACACAAACGAAATGTTAATCCGAAATTTATTAAGTTTCGGCTGTTGGGCGTTTTGTGTGATTTATCGATGTAAGGGTTAAAGAGCGAGCGGCTCGTTTTGAATTTGAAATATCGCCGCGTACGTTTTCGTTCTGCGCGCTGCCAAAGTTGAAAAAACAACTCTACCATCGTCAATTTACAAACATATACGCAGGTAGGAACGAGAAGAGGGGAAAAAGTGGAAATACATAAAATTAAAATAAAAAATTGCAATCTTTCGCGTACGAGATTATAATTTTTATTTAAGCTAGTGAAATACGTGAATGGTACACCAGCATATCGAATTGGACGAAATTTAATTCATCCATATGCCAACTACATTTAAGGGCAGCAAAGAGGAGCAATGAGCCTGAACAGTCGAAACTCCCAAAAGGTGTATCTTTGGTCGCTATTGAGTGAACACTTTGAATTTCAACTTTTTTTGCTTAATTTGAAGGGGAGTTATACCAGGAAGAAACTCAAAATATAAGAAAACCCATCCATAAAACCGCAAAAACCACATTTCTGGGCTGCAAGAGGAATAATGGTTCCGAAAAGGCGCATCTATTGCTCCTACTATGTGTGAAATAGTACACGCGTAATTCCCACTTATTAGCTCAATTTGAAGGGGAGACAGGAGAGCAGTAGTCCTCCTTCAAGGTTAATAGGGGTGAAAACCTTCATATCTCTTCTCCTAATTCACCTAGAAAGCTGATTTTTAGATATGTTACACAACATTAGGTTTTCTATCGATTAATTTAAAGAGGTACGATTTTTGCGATTTTAGCCTTTCAGCACCCTCTTTCACAAAGGGTACAGGTCGGGTTAGGGGTGATTTTGGCCCCAGCCTTAATTTCCGATCTAATGCCTCCAGATGGTGTACCTTGGTGTGAAAATATTCGGGAAGAAATGTTGACCCCCTCATTAGGGTGGGTCAAAAAAAACGATTATTTTTTTTTCACTTGGTACCCTGGAAAACTGGTTGGAAAACTGGTTGGTAGACACCTCAAAAAAATTCTCTCCACGTATGAGCTCCTAATTAAAATAGGAACGTCCTCCGCCTTTCAGATTTCCATTTTTTTTCTATTGTTATAAATAAAATTGCATATCTTGGTGTCTACTGTATGAAAAAAAGTATTCCATCTCATATACTTGTAGGAAATTGAATTCTCTTCAAAAAAGGTCTCTTACAATTTTTTGATAAACCTCGCCGTTTAAAAGTTATTGAA